>JAYRBW010062587.1:0-25478 GCA_036023295.1 Invenusta paracnida
CTGTTATAGACTATTATTTTAATATAGAGAAGATAGGAAATGGGACCAAAAAATTGGTCTGTTATAGCAAAAAGCCTGTTATACAAAGAGTCTGTTATAGCTTAATATTTTAATATGGAGAAGCTAAAAAATAATAGCATCCCTTAATTTGGGATGCTAAAATATAGGATCACCTATACCTATTATATGAGCTAAGTAACATTAACTAGAAACCACCTACTGGTGGTCTCTACCTTTATAATATAAAATATAAATATAGGGTTTCTGGGTATTGTAAACAAACATTTGCACTATAAATATATTTTATATATAATTATACTTATACTATATAATATATGTATAGACAGTGGTCCACCAAGCCCAAGGCAGCCTCCAGTTACTTTAGATTATTAACATCCCATTCAGTCAGTCATTTACAACATCCCAGTAGCCAAACAATCATATTAGATAAGAAGCAGGGTGTAGCTCCATTAAGCAATGTAGCATGTGCCTACACTTTGTCACAGATATTGTACCTTTATTGAAAATAAAATTACCTTTTTCAGAATATCATGCCTTTTTTAAATAAAAGTTCTTTATTTAACATGACAAAATATAAATAAATATCTTTAAATGCATTCTAAACTTTAAAAAAACATTTTTTGGTGCTATATGTACTGATTTTAAGCCTTGCCGTATGGTCACTGGAGATTGGGAAGTTGTCTATACTTCATTTTAAGTCAAGCTACAATTCTGGACAGAGTCCACTCTTGATATTAAAAAAGTCATTATGTGGAAAGAGTCTTGTTCCAACAAATATAGCAATCAATAGTGATTGTTGAGTACTTAGTCGTAAATTAGATTTGTATTTATTGTAATACTATTGTAAAGGATAGTGAGATGCTTGCTAATTGTGGTATGGTTGCAGCCTCCAGCTTTTAATAGTGTATAAGGGTTATTTGTTAATTACATTTATTTTGGGGTTTTTTGATGTTTTGTTTATTTTCCAAAAAAAATAATTTACAGCCAAGTACTCCACAATCCCCCAATCAACAAATGTTACATTTGTGATATTATCTGACAAATCCAACATTTGCATACTACATTTGGTAATCTCATAAAATGAATGCAACAATCTAGCAATGATTTGTTAATGAATATAACAATTGTTAAAACTGTTTATGGATCCATTAATTTTAAGTAATATTAAATGAATATAAACTTAAAGATCCTTACTGAAATACAGGGTGTCCCATAAGTCATGCACCATACGAAATTTATAAGTAGTATTGAATTTATATTGTAAGTCTACAAAATAATTAAGTCCAAATGTTTATATACTTTAAAACAAATGTTCAAATGTAACTAACAAACCTCACTTTTTGTTAATAATCAATTTACCTTGACATTAATGTTAAAGTGGAATTTTCTATAGTGCTTGACTTATGGGACCCCTGTACATAATCCAATCAAGTAAATCAATTAAATAATGGTTAAGTATACACATATTTATGACTTTAAACGAAAATACCAATTAAATTGAATAACTTTAACTCGATTTATAACCTAACTATTACTATTTTTATAACTTTTATTCCTTTGAGAAGATTCAAGGCAATATATATATGTAATGATTACAAGCAAGTGTTAAAACATTGCCATATAGTAGAAAGTTAACCATTTCAGAATTCATTGACATCTGTATAATTTCAATGTTTTCATTTCAACTTTAATACACAATTTCCATAAAAAAATCTTTTAGTTAACCATTAAAATAACTTAGTATTTCATTTAAAATTAACTATTAAATGCTATATTTGTTAATGATTTTAGCATTTATGATTTTATACATTTAATGTTTCAATCTTCATATTTAGACAATATATTAATAATTTCAGATTTATTATATTATTTTTATTAGCTTTCTATAAATTTGTTATCTTTAACGAATCCAGCAATTTCAGATTTTGTTAAATATTTTAGCAATTGCTGGATTTGTTAATGAATTGCTACATTCATTGGAACAGTCTCACCATATAGTGACAGCCAATATATATCTATATTATAATCATAATATATTCCTTTAACATACAAGTAGTTTAGTCTAGAATTAGATAGTCAAAAATATAATTATAATATTACTCTTTGTTTGCATACCATATGACATGGCACTTTTGGGCTCTTCTTCATCCTAATTATACAATGTTGTAGAAAGGCAAAGTTGTTATGACTTCTAAGTTGAATCAACTTGTATATTTAGCAACTCATCTCTTAAATGTGTTTTATATTTATTAAATTCAACCTCTTGTAGAAAAATAAAAGCTTCTAGCCCTTTTTACACTGTCCCAGTGCATCCTAAGCCTTCTCATGTAACCAAAACTAACATTAACAAGTAGTGTGTTACTAATGTATTTAAACAGAGCATCAAAGTAGCCAGTTTTCACATAAGTCTAATCAAATATATACCTGCTCAAACCAAAATGGATAATCAATTATTGTAGTGTGATTTTTATTTAAAACATTAATTTCATATTGTTACAAAATAAATGTAATTGTTAGATGCTAACAAAAATTTCTGTAAAACTTCCAGTATAAAGCTACATCTCTAAAAAGAGGACAAAATAATGACAATTGGTAAACTAAATCCAGACAAATCTGCTAAAATCCAGACCCCAAATTTAAAGGTTGCTCTCTATGCTCACAACCATGGGTGTTCAGATTTCTTATGATTCTGCTTTAGCAACCCGGTATCTGTCAGTGGGATGCTTTCATAAAAATAGGGAACATCAAATAAATATAACCAAATTTAAAATCCATTGCCATGCCATCTGGTTAAATTATTTAAGTGCTTATAATATATGCACCAGATAATAAAATCCAGGAATGTGTTTATGGTTTATGACTTTAAATAGTAAAATTCACAGGGATCTTAATTTATTATATTGTTAAAATAATTTGGGATCTTCAATAGTATTGATAAATCCTTTTTAATGGTTGTTAGGTAGTGCTTACAGGATTCTTGGTAGTAGATTTAAAACTACAGTTTAGCAGTAAGTGGAAGCATATGGTAAATTTATATTTGCTTGAGTAAGTCTTTATAAATTTTTTTGTCTGTATTCAGGAGTGTTTATTCTGACTTCTCTGTCATTAGGGTTAGATATGCTCTTTATTATTTTTCGGAAAATCTTTCTTAATAAAACATTTTATTTCATTCTGTCTTTGCAAATACTGTTATATTATATTGCATTTATTATTTAGATACTCCAATTTATATTTTGTATTTCAATTAACACTTTCATTTTGATCTGTTTTTGGTTCTATATAAAGTTTTGCAGTTTATTAACATTTAATCTCTAAATTGGCTACATGTGTATAGAGTTCTCAAGTGGTATATGTCATGTATTACATATGATATCTATTTCCTTAATCTTGGTGTACAAATGCAACAATGTTATTCTTTTAATGGAAGTAAACAATTGGATTAGCATAGCTAGTTATCTGTAACTTTTTATTGATTATAATTTGACTGAATTAGCAAAGCTATTGTAAACAAGATTAGTCTTGGTTATGACATAAATTTTATTGAAACTGATTAATTTGTGTATAATTTATGTATTTCTAGAATAAATCACTAGATTTTGAGCAGGATTATCAGAGGAGTCTAGTGCAGTATCAAATTAATTCAAAGATAAAGTACAATTGTTTATCTCCTTAATACTTTATAGTATATAAAACTTCGATTCAGGTTATAGATTAATTTTAAGTCTACGGTATTATTATATTGTTATTTTATTTGTATAAGCTGACAATTGTATATTAGTCATATATGATTAATGGCTGTATCAGTTATATATCTATGAGTTTAATTAAAATAATTGTGCAAATATAAGATATTAAATTATAAAAAATGAACACATTTATTTTGTTTCATATTATTGTATTTTATTATACCTAATACATTAGGTATATAATTAGTTTAGAATTTTACTCTGCATCTAATTCTATATTTACTGCAATATCTGTACATATGTATAAAAATTACATATATCAAATTAAAAATTATAATTATACCAAGTTTTTAAATTGTCAAAATATCTTAATGTTGACTTTTTCAATATATTACATATTAAGTCTTGGACACACAAGTAACCACTTGAAATATTTTATTTATCATAATTGAAAATGAAACAATATAGTGTTCATAAAAAGTATATATTGAATTTATTTTCATTGATATATCAAATATAATAATAGTGTTTATTTTTTATTAAATTATCCATTTTATTTTATTCCATTTATATCTTAACTTTATTTTAATGGACATATTATGGTTATTTTCATTCATCAACACTTCAACTTTAAGATCTTAGCCCAATACGAACTCACAGGATGCAGCCTTAACATAAAATATGTTGATGAAGATAAGGATGAAATTACAATGACCACTCAAGATGAATGGCTTCAAGCTCTGCAGGTTTGTTGTAATCTATTTTTAAATTAGTTATTTTTTACTGCAAATTTTTTTTATAGATTCGGTCTAGTTTAACATTAGATTGAAATTAGTTGAATTTTGTCTAATTAATATATTCTTATTTCAACAAATCTGAATTGTAGTTTATACTGCTTACTTGGTTGTATTTATCAAGTGTTGTTTAAAATTATTTGAACATGTATATTAATATGTTATAAAAATCAAATATTATAATATTTTATTACGTAATACTATAGACATAGTGTTAATAGTAAAACTCTATATCTAGTTAAATTTCTGCTATAAAATTTATTTCCCCTATTATAGGACTCTCTGTCCTCAGACTGTGTGATTGATCTTAAAGTTTTTGCAAAACCCAATGCTACTCAAGCAGAGCTGGACGCTGACAGTATGGATCAAGATGAAAACAATCTTTTGTAAGTATTTGGAACCTATTATTATTATTCTATATCTTTGTTTACACTAAATATATTCTACATTTACTGCACAATATTTCGATAATATACACTTAAGAATTCATTATGCATGACATAACTAGGATTTTTTTCGGGTGAGGCAGAATATCGAAAGGGCACTGTATTGATGACGTTGTGGGTAAAGTTGTATGACAAATTTCTTAAAAATTGGTAATTTATTAGTTATACACTCATAACTATTATACAACACTATTCCCTGTACAACATGGTACCTTCTACAAAGCATTTCTTAATCATAAAACTAAAAGGTATAAATAATAAAAATATTTCTATTAATCACATTGCTCTCAAAGCAAGGTGACCGCTGATCACCGTCAAAGCATCATTATACATGTTTCTTATAGTGAACGGCGCCTAATACAATTATGAACTATTACGTCCTATTGTTATCGATTATATAGTTATGGTAACAATTTTCACATTTATTATTGTTATAAAATAATATTTTATGTAGATAGTTTCATTCAAGTGCAATATTTATATATAATAGGCGCAAGCGCTTGTGTCGGGCGAGGCTACCGACTCACCTGCCTCATAGCCAGTTACGTCCATGTTATGATAATGATAACTACATTATTATATTTTTTTATTTATTCATGACTGTATTATTTATAGATACTTCTTTATTACAAACAATTTTATTCAATTATAAAATTATTCAATTTACAATAATTACGAACAAATAGAAATAATCGTTAATGATCATTGATTAACTTAATTAAGTTAATATGTGTATACATATGAGTGTATATAATGTGTTTGCAAAATGTTGCCAACTTTTTATTAATAAATATGTTTTATTCTGTTTCAGACCAAATGTAAATCAGTCAATGACAAATCCAGATTCTATTCTTCTAGTAAGTGAATAGGTGCTTATATCGAATTGTCTGTTCTTATCTCTATTTAATTCTTGCGATCAATATACAATAGATAGTTGCCTTGGTAACATATATTACTACCAGCTGTTTGTGTAGTCCCTATGCAACTGCTTACTTTACATGCAGTTACACGACTAATATTATTAATTCAAGATCCTCATTTAATCGGTAGAAATTTTAATAGACTCAAATCAATATTTTAAATAACATGGGGTATTTATTTCCTTTGTATGTAATTATTTTGTATTCTATATTGATCCTCTCTTTTAAGTAACTTTATCCCCAGTATATTGCTTTCTTCTGCTGTTTTTGCTACATTACATTGTATAATAATATAAAGAAATATTGCTGGTAAAATCAAATACTTTATAATAGTGTATGAATAGCTAGGTATTCTTACAGATTTCATATTTTGTTTTTATATGTATGTTAAACAATTTTATTAATGACATTATATTTTGTCTAATTTTCCAATAACTGTTTCTTTTTATACTACAGTGTTTAACTTTATTAAATATTTATTATACATACTGCGTATGCAATACTTATATTATTTAACCGTTATTTTGTTAATTATTTAATAGTGGAATTTTTTTACTAAATATTATTTTATGGCATGTTTATTTGTATAGTATATATTTTGAAAACATTAATTACAATATAGTTATTATGATATGATATTATTATACTTTGATATGGTATACTAAGTATATTAAAAATAATATACGTATGATAATACGTATACTAATAAGTATACTAATTCTTCGATACTAAGAATTGTTTAGGAATAGACTATGATCGTGCGTGGTGTCGAAGCTAACAATTTATTATAAAACTAGTCCGGCTCAGCAACGTTGTATCAACGTTGTTTTATGATTCTATACGTTTAGCTTTATATATTATGATAAAACCTATTTTTGAAAATTGGAATTACTTGAGATAAATTGTATTAGTAATATGTTTCATTATAGTATTACAAGTGTGCGTTATGTTGGAATGTGTTATTGGAAATAAAATATTATCTTGATTTATTAAATGTTCTTTCTATAATTATATTACAGTTAGGTAGGTACGTATAACATTATTTTTATTTATGTACATCAAAATAAATTTAATTCAGCAAAATCTTTTATACAGTTGATTTTCTGAAAATAATTTATTCGTATTATACTAAAACCCACCTGTTTATTCAATTATTATATTTTAGTAAAAATCAGTTAAGTTTTTAAGCTTCTATTATTTGACTTCAGTAATGTTTCAACATATTACTTTCTCATGTAATTGTCAGATTATATTTAGAAGACTCCCAAGATAGTTTTTAGATACTTCTTCCATATTTTATTTTTCTTTCAAGATACTTATCCTCTTGTAAGCATAGGTACAATAAGCATTGAACATTTCCACACCTCACTCCACCCTTAATAAACAGCCACCACCAGCTCTGGTAGAAGAAGACAGAACTTCGGAAAAATCTTTCCTCATCGTCTCAGATCAAAGCTCCATTCCAGCAACGGAGAGAAGCCATTCTTCATCCACTGTCTCGGCTACCGGAGCCAATCACAACAGTGGCGAGATATTGCCTCAGCATTCAGCCTATCCCGTTCCAGCGGCTTCTGCAGCCTCTAACTCATGTCAGCCAATCAATGCAATGGACGGCAGTGTAACGTCATCGGGAAGTTTTTCGGCGGTTCATCCAGACATTCGGTGCAGCAGCTGCCGTGTCGTAATTATCGGAATACGTTTTAAGTGTGGGTAAGTTTTAAGAGGACGTGACTGAATCTGAAATCTATAAATTAATAATATGTGATTACCGAATTGTATTCTTAATACATAGTTACTTGTGGCACTTTTCTTTCTTTATAATATGAGAGATTTTTTTTAATATGATATTACACTTTCAGCAACGATCGATGTAATATCTTGGTGTGTTATTTTGTAAATATTAAACTACTTATATAAAGTATTAAGAGCTAATATCTGACATTACTATTTGAATGATTGTCTGCAGTTGGTTTTTTTTTAAATAGCTAATATCGTTTTTAACTGTCAGTTTTTATTAATGAGGTAGAACAATCTTTATTTTACGTTTAATAAATTATATATAGACCTGATTTTGAGCTGACATATTAAGTTTAAAATTTGACACATATAAAATTAGTTATTGGAATTTATTGTGTATAACTTGTTTCTTTTACACTAATGGAATAGAGTGCGTATTTTAAAACTCCTTGTTTTACTAAAAAAAAATGGTTAAATGTGTAATGAAATTTAGTAGAATACGAGTAATATACACTCCGTGTATGTGCAGTAACTATTTAGTGTTAGTACTTCATTGTTTTGTAAGGATGCAATTTAACCAGTAGATATTTCCGAAATAAGTGGTTCACATTAATAATATATTTAGATTTAATCATGTCATGTTCCTTGAACATTGGAACCTTAGATTAAAATTCATTATTATATCACATGATGAATATCTAATCACATCTCTATATCAAAATATAGTTAAAATAGATTTGTTATTCATTATTTTTTGTTATACCTAACTTGTTAATTATGTTAAATATATACATTATGATATAAATCAGGCCTGTTGCGTCTTATTTTTTCATTATTATGATGATTACTTGTATTACGTTCAGTTACTAAAATACGTCACATAATATGTCATATTTTTATATATCCGTTACAGAATATATATTTTATTTATAATATATATTACAGTAACACTCCAAAAAAAGTGTGACTAAGATGTGTCACTTTTAGATTTTTAGTATTTAAAAGCTATATAATTTGTTATCCATATTGCGTTGCTTATAACTAATAATGAGTATAACCATAATACGAGAATGTCTCCCTGCTCTTTGAGTATAACTTATAAGTTGCATTATGTAGCGTTATTTCACACAATTGTGTATTATTACAACCAACGTGACATATCCAAATTCTGTCTAAAAGTAAAGAGTGTCTTGTGCAATAGTATGTATTTAGTCTATTTTTAGATCTGTATGTGTGTGTTGTCGTCATTTTCTGTGTATCGATTAATGACGTTCCGGATCTGAAGTGTCTGTCTATCTCTTTATCAATAGTCGCTTTATGCTTACCTGATCCTTCTTGGTATTGCTCTGATATAGCGACTTAGGTATTATTGTTCCAATGTATTAAATTGTGTAAAATCGTCTCTTGTACGTTTAAAATATATAATTGAAAAAAAATGCACCTTGCTAGGTTTTATATTACACTTGTAAAAATTTACAAATTCTTTACAACCTTTAAAGAATAGCTTGCACACTTTTACTAAATTTGTTTATTTATTGCCTACGTGTATATCTCATTACCCACACAACTCACTTTAACTGGTATTTAGTCAGTTCTATACCACACTAAATGGGTTGAATAATAAGATGGAAAAATAAACTGAACCAGAGCGAGACGACGTAATATACGATTAGATTAATCATAACTTATAAGTTGTTATTACAAATAATCATAATTACAGAGTAAGCAGATCAATTTTCTACACACTAAATTACATAATAATACTTTAGTGCTTATTTTGTCAAGTTTAATGTCTATTTTTTTATCCGAGTTATTAATAAACTTCGAAACATATTAGTTTATTTAATATTAGATAAGTTCCCACATCATTCACAATTTTTTAATTACTCTTTCGGCAAGTAAGTTTTTATATTGTTATCATAATACTCTATAAAATTCATTCTAAGAAGCAATTTAAAACTCAATTGGGATAAATTATATTTTCTAAAAATATGACTTATTGCCTTGTTTAGTTTTACAGACATAAAATATACATTGTAAGTTTTAAGTTTACACAATTTAGTGTGCGCATTTATGTAGCTGTCAGCTATACACGTAAATTAATGGTAAAGTAATAATTCAAATTATTATATTTTATAGTTATATTTTTGTTTTCTGTCAGTTTTATATCATTTATTATTTGTGTAAACTTACAATAAAGACTCGTTTACTCATTTAATTTTCGCTTGAGAATAGGTAAAATGTCGACCTGATTTTCTTAGCTATAAAGTATTAATATAATCAAACTGTTTATCAGCTAACATAATATAATGATTGGGTAGTCTATCAACTTATTCAACTGGACGAGTATTTATTAACAAGCCAGCCACATTAATCTACACAGGGCTGTACCATTTGACAAGCACATAAATCTATCACATACAGATTACAATCTACGGCTCTTTGCTAACTATGATTCAACCTTATTCCCTCCTTTACTTCCTCCCACAGGAACTGTCTCAACTACAGTCTGTGCTCGGAGTGCGAGCCTTTGACCCAGCAAATCCACGACAACCTACACGTCTTTCTAAAGCTGAGAATTCCACTGCCCGGTCGAGTGTCCCGTAGACTGCTCCTCCGTAAGAATCTCTACACTGGAGAGCGTATAGGGCCTCACAATCGTCATCGGCACCGTCAGGTATGTAAATATATTGTTCATTTCTCTTCTCTATCTAGTCATACCAACATGTTTTGAACTCTCTTATTTTGTATTAATCTCTAAAGGTGTATGTGTTTTCATCGGTGGGCAATTTGCTATGATTATAATACAATGCAGAGATGTGTAGAACATAACATAGTAGGCCCTTGTCTTAGGTAGGTATTATTTACTATTATTTGATATTTATTTTGGTTTTAAGTTTTCTAAAGCAACATTGTGACTTTAAATGGTATTATCAATAGCTTGGTTTTTTAACAGTTATATTTTTATATTATGTATAACACATCACAGACTTGATCAATAAATAGTTGATAGCAACTCTGACATTTTATTATATTAAATTATTAGTAAAGCTGGTTTCAACTTGTCTTTACCAGCTTTAATAGGTGCATTTTTGAAAAAAGGCATGTATTATTCATTGTGCTGAAGTTGTATAATAAATAATATATGCCTTTTTAAATCAAGTTTATTCATATGCATTGCAAGTCATGGTGTTATTAAGCATAAAGACATTAAAAGGAGCATCTTTCGAATTTCGTGTACTGTCTATCCTGATAAAGAGTAAATTGCTATCTCGCTTTGCGGGATATAATATGTATACACATCTTAATTAATTAGTCGTAATAGGCTTAGGTTAGTTTTGGTTGGATTGGATTGGATTAGTTTAAACCTTTGGTAACTAATTAAGTAAGATTTGTATAATATATCCCGTGGGTGCGAAACCGCAATTTACCCTTTATTTAAATTAGTGGCGCAGTAAGCCAAATATTACATAATTGATTATAACACTATAATTATTTCTACAAATTTTCAAATATATTTATTTTGTAAATACATCAAATTATAATGGAATAAACAAGATTATTGGTATGTATTTTACGTGTCTCCTTGATTTATGCGTTGTTTTATACAGAAATGAAATATTGTCAACATCTTTGTAATTGCTTCCACCCTCTCCTATCACCCAGACTCGACGGGACAGGTCAAACAGCTCGACGAGTCTAACTGTGATCTCCCGTCAGCGCTCCCTCTCACCTTACCCCTCGTCCATGGGAGAGAGCAAGAATGAAGAAGAGGAAAGAGACTACTGGAGCTCGGATGATTCCACTACCTACTCTCTCTCCTCGGGAGACGAAGAAGAAGCCGCTGAACTCAAATTGGAAGCTGAGAGACGGGCTATTCGACATCGGATGAAGCGAAGTGGTATCTCTGCTAGGAGCAGTCGTTCTGGTGGTCCCGCTAAGGTTTGTAGTTTATCTGACTCGTATTTTAGTAGCATTAATTAATTGGTTATGTACTTATTTGTTATCATTTAGGTATAACACCGCCTCTTCGCTTGTTTTTATAGGGTTGTCAATAGGAAATTAAACCATATTCAATAGAATCCAAGAAATCGTTATCTAAACGGTTAGATTTCATGTCTAAGCTCTTATCGAGTAATTAATTGAGAATAATTCCCTTTTTACAAAGATAGTAGCAACACAGTGATTCTGGAAGTATAATTTATAAATTGGTTATTAAAATAAATATAGTTAGCTATAATCTATTTTTAATATTTTATAATTATTTAACATCCACTTTGTAAATTGGTGCTCACAAAAATCGTAAAATGGTTTTCCTGGCATTATTGTCGATTATATTGAGAATCACATCAAGAAAAATAACTGCTCACTAAATTATTTTATCATTAATTAATTCACAAATCGTCCGACCAAGCAACCTCAGACATTGAATTGTTTAGTCATAAAAGTAGTATCAGGTTTAACCTTCATAAAAGCGATAAAATTGCTCCTTTTTTGTTTAAAACTTCTAAAATTTATCGGCTAATAGTATTATCATTAACCTTTCTTAAAGTGTTTGTATTATTTATTTGTTAAATTTTTCAGCATCTTTATAACTATGTTCTCGATAATAATCTTTGTTATAAATTTATTTGAAAATCATTGTAACATAGTTTAGTCGATATTATTTAAATAGTAAGTAATAATGCAATTTATCTTTTCTATGTATAAGTTACTCTCGGTATCACCATTTTTAATATCATAATTCAATTTATAAACTGTATTTAATCAGGGTTGTGTATTATAAGAACTGTGTTTAATAATGTCATCCATAGAAACAAAATTGTCTTTTACTATACTGTTAGATATTATTGCTTTAAATTTTATGTCAGAATATAATATGTATATGTAAGTTATACTCACCACCACGAATGTGTACAATTTCATCGTATATACCATCCTTATTTAATTGATTTATTGTGTGAGTTGGAATATCTAACTATTCTAAAGCTCTATTTGAATTATATATATGTACCACGTATGAGCTTAAAATAACTATTTCTTAGAATAAACTCAGATTATATTGACATGCTTTAATCAGTGCGTCCATAAGTATATAAGTTATAACGTAATAGAGAGCAGATGAGACGCGTATGCTTTTTGAGATTAGCATCCAAGGTCACTAAGCCGAGGATCTAATCGATAATAGCATAGCGTCTAGTTCTGTCCAATAATTTATTACATGAAAATAATTACGAAAATATTATCCTAGGATGATAAACGAAGATGTTAATAATTTATTGTTAGCATCCGCATAATTCAATTATTGGATAAATTTACTAATTGCTATGGTTATATTTGTAGACTAGTAATAATATTTCTTTAATTTAAATAATCATTATAATTAATTATCCTCAAACTTCAATAATAAAGCTAACATTTTACATTTTTTATGTTAATAACTTTTTTAATTTTATGGTATAGGAATCCATTGTATAATTATTTTCAAAACAGTTTATTTAACTTTCTTGAAGTTGGAATATATAATTTGTTAATCGCTTTATTATAATATTTTTGTTTCATATACCTACCTAGGATATGAAAATTACACATTATATTGTAATGTCGTTAATCGTTTGATTATATTATTAAGAATTTAGGTTTTCCAATTTTATGAAATTCTTTCGATATTTCAGATTGCTTCAAAATATTTAACATGCTTCTATTTTAAATTAAACGCTTAATAAACCGCTAAGATAAGAAAACTACATATTATTTTGTAATGTCGTTAATCGTTTCATATATATTATCTATTAAGAATTTTGGTTTTTCCAATTTTATTAAAATTATTTTAATACAATCAAATTGCTTCAAAATATTTAACATGCTAAAATCTTAAATTTAATTATGTCATTTTAACATATCTTTATTCGTTTTACGTTACTTACATATATTAATTATCTTTCAATATTTATGACTTACTTTTATAATTAATGATGGTAACCAATTAATTGGACATTCTTAGCTTAGTTAAATGGAATAATACTTTTTATATAGTTAATAGAACATTCTATTTTAATATTTTCGATAACAATCATTAAAGGAATCTTTATAAGGAAACCGCATCTCAGTAAGTTAAAAATATTAATGGATTCTGTTATTCGCATTTCTATATAAAGGATTATACCAATATCTTTCATTCATTTAGCATTCAATATTATAATTTGGAAATCCCAAATTAGTCTTGGAATTTGGTAGAGTTATCAACCAACGTCTGTTGCTTTTGTTTGCTATTTGCATTATAGTCGGTCATCCTGATCATATAAATATATATTGAAACTGAGCTCTCGGATTGATGGAATAATATATTTATTCGCGTTTATCGAAATTTTTCATCTTTATAAAATAATATAATCTTTTTATTTTTATTAACATTTTTATTTCCATTTTTTTTTAGAAAACCGCATCCCAGTAATGTTACCTAATAGTTAAATTTTTCATTTGCATTCCTATACGAATATGTCAATTTTCCAATTTTAAATACTTTTAGATTAGAAAATTCTATTAGTCATTTGGGAATATCTGATTATTTTTTTAATTGCCGACTTTCAGGCATCTTTACCAAATGAACGTCATGCCATTACAACTGATTCTCAAAAATCTCGCGACAGCCTAGTTACTGAAAAGGATGCTACTGTGTTTACAGCACCCTTAGACATGGGCTTTGGAGTTATGACTATGTCCTCCACAAAAGCTGATTCTGAGTACGTTGTTATTACGTTTTTTTATAATATGTAATATGTTGAATTATGATCTTATATATATTGTATGTTATGTTTACTACTATCTATGTTCACTAGTAGTATTGTTGTTTATTGTTGTATTTTATTTGCGTGTAGGTTGTATAATATGCAGATCCGCGAAGAATTAGCTCCTGACAATGGCGTAAAGGTTCGAGTTGGCGATAAAGTTTCAAAGAGTTGGCGAATAGCAAACACTGGACTATTATCTTGGCGTGAAGATGATATTATTGTGAGTATTATTTAACTATTCCTCTTAAATACACCTATAAAATCATTTCACATTGTTTTCCAATTAAGTAGCTTTTAATGCTGATTCCATTACAAGGTATTTTAGGTCTCTCAACCCAGCGCACATTTTGCATTCATAAGTGACCAACGCGAACATCACTAGTGTTAATTTGATTGCAATATTTAGTTACCTTGAAAATGTATGCATTATTATACTCATATGAAATGAGAAATATGTTCTTGTGGACAGCTATCCTCCACATTTTATACAATTTGCCTCTTGAACTACATTGTCAGCCATATGGGCTGATTTATCTGGGTCTGAGAAATACAGTATCATTTTTTCAATGCACACAAAAGGTGACGCGTTAGTCATTCATGTTTTTGTTTTTTTATGTGTGTTTACGTTTTTCACATATGAATATTGGAGGCTATGTTTTTAGGGCTTTTATCAGAGTGACATAAAATGTACATTGGAAACACTCAGCGATATTTCCATTTTTATATATAGCGACAAAAATTGCTTATAATGGAAACCAGCATAACTGACTAAATCGTATTATATTGTCTCAGAGATCACTTATTGGGTGTAATACAATGTTTTATTTCATAATGTTTATTATTGTAATAAAATCATTTTTTATTGTAAATTACAATATAATTTTTTTTTTATTTATCGTTATTAAATGTATATTCCCCTCATTTGAGCTCATCTAATAAATCTCTAGTACTGTGTTGAAAAACTTCTGAGGTTACTACTGACATAGCTTATTATGACATCGTTAGATTATCCCTTTTTAATATAAACTCGATAACTAAATTTAAAGAAGTAGTGTCAAATAGGCACATGCCTTTATAAAGCGACGAGTTTAAAGACTCCTTTTTTTTCATTATAAACCAACAACATAATAAAAACAACTTATTATAAATTTATATTAAATGTAAAAGTTGGTCATTATTTTTACTATTAAATAATATCTCAATTTAAAATATTCACTGATAATATACTAATAATGAATCAGTTCACGTGAAGTTTCCCCGTTAGTTGAAAAATTTACACAAGTCAATGAATGCTTTATTAATACCCATCTCCCTATGAGTGCTTTACATTTACCGATAGTATTATTTCTACCGGTCCTATGAATGAATACTGATCTTGTCATTGATCCAAAACCCTTCCTTCTCTCACTCTTACAGCTGAAGGCAGAACCCCTCCTCCCCGAACACACTCGCACTCCTGCCCACGTCGCAGTCCCTATGTGTCGACCCGGGGGAGTCATCACCTTAACAACCAGTGTCACAGTCCTCTCCCAGCCTCCCACTGGTTCCAGCCTGACTTGTGGTTGGACCCTTTGTCTTCGCGAGTATCCCCGAAAAACATTCGGCGAGCAGTTGCTTCTTATTGTTGTCGTTCTACCACCTGCTGAGGAGCCTGCCATTGCGCCCGCCTATTGGTTCGATGATGACTTGTACGGTGAGTTTTCTAGTTTCCGCCGAATTTGTATCTGTAGAAAACGTTGCAGTAAAACATCTTTCAATGTTCTCAATAGAATTTGACCTAGCAAACAACCTTTTAAAATCTTTTCAGGTGATTAAAGTCGATAAAATTATTATACTAAATGAACTTTTGCTCATATGGCCATGTTTTAAATTTATTACCAAACGCTATCTATATACATTATTTATATATTGACTAACAAAGCTTGAATAATTAATTAAGCTCCAATGTTGGCTTCAAAACAATCTGACTCATTTTTAATTTCGATTAAAATTTCATGGTTGTTAGTATCTTTAAAATATACAAATAGTGTTTGTTATTGCGAAGTTGGTTAAAAGTATATATTTGAAATCCAAATTTTCTTTATGTTATGTTGTTTAATTGACTTACAATGTTAATGACTGTTGCGATGTTAAAAGCAAAGCAGTATTAACAAACCAATGATGATGTCATTAGACCAAAATACAGTCTCTTATGATCACTGGTGACTCCCATCACTGTTTCTTATTTGGGTTTATCTATCGGGGTCGCCTACATCATCTGGGTCATTATGTCGTAACGAACATGATTGTTTTTAGGTGGTCAAAAAAGTCGAGCCAACTCTCCGAATACTGTTATATTATATTTATTGGAATCAAAGTAAATGTATAATTGCTTAAAATCAGATATAATAGATACTTTTTCTGCGTTTATTTCCAAGTATTTATCATATATTTACAAAGTCCGTCACTGTCTGCTTATAGTCACTGTAAAGCTTTTATTATCAACAGCAACGTGTTTTAAATTTTAAAATTAAATTTATTTCTCTGAAAAAAAAGAAGTAGAGGCTAAAATATTTCCTTTACTTTTTTACATGACTTGAATATTTGGCTTCTATTGTCAAAGTACTATATAGAATGCAGAAGTTAATCGTATATTCATAGACAATTATTATTGAGCATTAGGACAACATAACATCTATACATTCTGAACCCAATTAATGTGCTCATTGCAATTTCATTTAGGGCTATTGAATTAGCATAAACTTAGTTAAATATGCGAAATTAGATGTTGGTAAAATAATATAAATAAATTGGCAACGTTGATTTTATTTATCAGTTCTTAAAAATTAAACAATGATTCTCATCTGTATATATATAATTATTTTAATACATAGTTAATTAGATAAAATGCTATATTTTAAGAACTTTATATACTAAATATGTATTTGGCTCAGCTCAAATAATAAGATTATTTGGGGTAATACTTTATTATATTAAAATTAGTCAGCTAAATATGAAAATCTATTGATACAGCTTCCAGATTATTTAGCCAGACCCTACTATATGGAGTGCATTTTGCACCAATCATTTTTTTACATATTATTATGTGTATTTGTTGACATTTTTATATATTTCTTCTTAAGACCTTATTCTGTAAATAAATCTGTTCCTTAGTAAATTAAAAATATATCTATCCATAGCTTGAAAATGATATTCTACTTTGCTTTCAACTTGATTAACTAAACGCACTGGCCTTTCAGATGTGCGACTTAACTTTTAAACTCTTAGAATGCATTAAAGTATAATTTATGTAACATGTATAATCATCAAAAATGTTGCCTTAAATTGTTCTATATAAGTATATATTACTTTTACATTAACATATTATGATTTGCATTTGTTACACTCAATGTATTCATTGAAATAAACTCGATATTTATATTGTTTTTACTTTTATTCAATAATACTCAAAAACATGCGCGAGACATATATCTGTTCGGGTATGTTTAGCGTAAAGCCACATAATCTATGCACCATTCAATTACTGTTTTGTATTTTGAATATTATCGACTTTATATTAAAACCTCTTGAAGTAAAAAAAATGACAATTACTATATTTCCGTAATATATTATCTAATTCTAAATATTAAAGCCTTACTTATTTTACTATTCTAGAGTAATCTATGAATCCATATATGAATAAGTATATTTAAGGATCTAAATCAATGATATCCCTGACATGTCCCTCTAGACCGTCAGTCATCCCGTGCGAAGACTCCATCTGAATCAGACAACTTTTCAATTCTCTCGGTTCCGACAGTAGGTGCCATGGCCGACAGCGCCACTGTTGACAACTCAATACTGCCGCCTCCGATTCTGCCCACCGAGAAAGTTAATTCCACGACGAATATGGAGCAGAAACCAGAGACCGAGGTCCAACGAGTCTCCTCGTTTGAACAGTTAGTTTCAGTTTCTTTATATTATCCAACCTAAAATATAAAGATATAATTAATGGTAGAGACGACCATATTATTATGATTATTTATATAACAAAATTCCACGTATCATCGAGGTAAATCTAACTTAGAATAGCACTTACTCATTTGTATTAGATTATTCTTATGTTCTCCAAAAAATAGGAGGTAAGGGGTTAATAGAAAAGCTGTACTTTGTATTCTAAACTAGCAGATTGATTGTAGTTTTTTTCTTTTGAATAATGAAACTTTTACTTAGCAACTACTGTTTTTTTATGTCAGCAGGAATATGTGTTTTTAGAGTTCTGTATTGACTAGATTTCCGATTAGTTAATTAAACTTTTATGCGTTAGGATAATATGCTTGTTGTCTTTATAATTATTGATAACATAATCTCCTGGGAAAGGATAGCCGTTTAGCTTATTTTAATTAAGAGTTACCGTCACATGCTTTTGATATGAAAATATTATGTTTTTATATGAATATATTGATTATTTTATTCGACCCCTGAAGACTTGCAGCAGCTGGATCAGTTCTACAGAACCACCTGGCACCTCCTGCCTACACTGCAGCTACAGGCGATATAGATGGGGTGGTTGAACCGCAACAGAAGCGACCTGCCTCACCCACCAAATCCATAGATGGTCTGTCAGATCTTATCACACTTGATGGTGAGGACGATGGAGAGGATATCGTGTGAGTATTATAATTATTATACTATCTGAACAAGTTTCAATACTAATAATAAATCGGATTTTTAAATTCAGTTCATTTTTAAAATAACAGGTTCAAACATAGTTTAGTTCCCGAACTCGATTAGTAAATGATGTGAGATAGAAATATTCCTTGTGGCGTCGTTTTTTTTTAAAGATGCAATATTTATAATCAGCTTATTTATTGTAGCGTAAAGACATCTATTATTTTGAATAAAAGTATTAGAGTTTATTAAAGTTCACTACTATATACTTGGCCACTTCCATATTATATAGTAATCTTCCAGAATTTCGAAAATGTTTGGTCAAATTTACATGATTGCAATTTAAGTAAATATATAATAATATTTCGTTATATTATAACAAATTGGCGTTTCTTTGTAAATGTTTCCAAGTTGTAATTATTTCCTAATCCCATTTATGCACTATTAATGTCGCACTTCTAAATTATAACATTCTTTATTAAAACTTATAGATACAATTTCATATATTCATAGGTAAATATTTTTGTTTATAATCTGTTTTCTGTAACGTAATAATATGAAAATGTTATGTTGAAAAATCTGCTTAATGTGTATTTATTTCAACTGGGTAACTAGTACATTCTTCGAAACATAATATTATAATTACCCTTTTTATATAATTTTATTCTCAAGACAATGAAAATAATTCCTTTTTTGGTGCTTTATTGTAATCCATTTTGACTTCCATTTTGTTTAAGTATGTTATTATAAGATACGTATTTTCACTTTGATTAAAAAGTATTATTGCCTATTACTAGAGTTATTATTGGACTTCTATCATATTATGTTTCATAAATAATTTTTAAAATCGAATCGTAACGAAAATCCATATTCAACTTTAAAACAAGGTGGTTGTATTTCTTAAATTTAATCAACTTAATAATAAGAAAACTAATTCTGATTTTTAATAAAGAATTGATCTATAAATTGAATTAACCTTTTTTTATATATTATGTTGTTACCTAACAGTACCTTTCATTAAATATAAGCGTAATATTATAAACCATTATTATGCGTATGAATAATAAGAGACATTTTTTTCTGTTGTGTGGGCAGGAAGATAAGCGAAATTTCGTCAATATATAAATCAAAATGATATTCTATATGAATTGCCTAATTCTTCAGATGCCAAACCCGGGAACAGCAACGACCCTCACGTTCAACCTCTGAGAATTCGGACTTTGTCGTTATTGATCCCTGTAGCATGAGTACACCTGGTACACCACCACACACCACTGATGCTGTTACTAGCGACCCGAACGAGAAAGAAACGGAGGTGGAAGAAGCTGCACCAGCCCAAGCAGAACCGCCGGTGATTACTCCAATAATTGAAGTTGAGCTGAAGATTGAGCCACAAGCGGAGACTAATATCCCAGATACACCAGCCATTGTGGAGGAAATAACACCCACACCATCCAGACAAACCTCTGAAGTGACAGTCGATGAACAGGAACAGTCAGCCAGAGCTCAAAACCAGAATCAACAAAGACAGTTACCCAGTTGGCGGCAACAGGAACAATGGACACCACGCAATAACCTTTGGTCACCATCGCCAGCCCAACAACAGAATGAGCAAACGGTTGACCGACAAAATTATGAGCGTTGGGAGACGCAGCAGCAATCATGGCAACAACCGTCTGGGTGGTCGCATCAGCATTGGCAGCAGCAGCAACAACAAGGCTGGAGGGCTCCGGATTCCAATCAAACACTGCTACAACAACAGGCCGACTATCAGGCTTGGGAGCGATACAGCAATCGTCAAGCACAGCCAACTACCACCTATCCGGGTCAGCTTTCACCGGAAGAATGGCGTCTACGTCAAGAACAAGCATGGCAACCAGAACGACAGAAGCACTACCCGGAGGAAATGCGAACTCTGGGGGAAATGGGTTTCACTCTAAGCCCAAGATGTTTAGCGCTTCTTATCCAATATAATGGCGATCTGGACAAGGTGACAGCGGAGCTCACCAGAGAGTCCCCACAGTAAGCTCATTCAAAGTGGATGTTTCCGTTCGTTCATTTGTTTGTTGCTTTGTTATCATATTTAATTCCCCCAAAACAGACGCCTTCATTGCTGGATATTAATGTTAGACTGTTCTCCACCTGTTCCAGGATTCCACGGCGAACGGAAGATACCCTCGCTGAAAAGATCAAATCCTTCCTCTCCATGGATCATGCCTAATAATTCCCTTTGTTGTGTGTTTCTCATTTCAACCATAACTATAAACGATGATTCAGCTTTCATTGAGTTCCAATCATTGATATTGAATAATATAATCATACAATTAACTAGATCTACATTATCATAAAATCGATACTAAATCAGACACGCCGCTTTGAAATAATCAAGTTAGGCATGTTATTTGATCTTATTGTTATATGGTATAACGAAATGTCAACTGCATAACATCTTGGAAAAACCAATGAAAACGGCACACTAATTTTGAATAATTTATTTTCTAAGTTGTAAACCAGATTTATTATATTATTCAATAGCTATGGTTCCAACCACTCGATATAATATGTATACACTTAACTACCATAAGTTCAATGGATTAATACCTAATATAATCATATCCTATCCAGATATAACTTTTCATATTTGACATCATTTTGATTCGTGATAAAACTAACTTGTCCTCATCAAACTCTGTTGTTGTTATTTAGTTAACTTTCACCATCATTCATGAACTCTCTTGACATATTTCTTGATGCTTTATTCAGAACATTATATTCTGTTCTAACTAAATTTATATTATACAACATCCCATAATTCATGCCTTTCGTCTTACGTATACAAACAATGTTTTTAAAGTATATAGCATTCATAATTGGATAGGATTCTTTCTTTTTAAACGGAAATAAAATGACTTTCTGTTTCCTTTTCTATTATACAATGTTATTAAAATCATTTTTTAAAGTTAATTTTAACAAAACGTTTTCACAACAAATTTCGATTTTCTTATATTTATCTTATACATTTTTTTTTTGTTGATCTACATATTATGTAAGTCATTTTCCTTTTTAGATGCATTACCTACTTTTTTGCTTATCGACTCTTTATTTTAGTGGTAACAAGTGTTTTCATTCATATTAATCGGTCTCACTTTTATGTAACAACATATATATATACATATATATATATATTTTATGATCAATAATGTTGGCACCAGACAAAGACCATTTTCAATACAATAGATGTTTCATCTGATTTGACTTCTTGCTACATTATCTTTTTTTACAAAAATAAATATTTTGGGCTTAACATTTATTGAGAATAATAATAATAAATGGTAATGCGTCGGATACAGACTATTAAGAAATGTGATTATATGTGATATGCATTAAATGGTATATAGAATAATGAATTTATATATATAGCAATAGTGGTGGTATATATAGCAATAAATTATTGTAATTTATTTTCCATTAAATAATAATAACCACTGAAAATTACATACATAAGACCTGATAAATTCAATATGTTAACATGATTTCTAATGATCCTGATGCATAAATATACCAAATGTACAAGCATTAAAAACGAGCTTTTTAGTAGGGTACATCTTTTTCGTTATCAATGTGATATTGCACGAATTTCAGCAATCTTCACAGTAAATACTATATTTAACTTGATTAATCAAGTTGCAATCTTATTTGATTACTTGAATATAAAATGTGACTACTAAAAGTATTTTTTCAATTTTACTTTCATTTCTCTGAATTAATATATTTATGAGGACTACGGTATATTTACTGTACAAAAGTTAATGATAACGTATCTACAGGTTATTTGTATTGTACCTCGAGAATTTGCAAGTAAACACAAATGTGTAATAATTGCCTTAGTTTATACTTTTTAAACTAATAATGAATAATAGTATATTGTAAATATTAACAAGTCACATCCGTAAAAAATTAACCATTGCAAAATCAAAGAATGCAATTTTATCGCTATATTCATATATATTATATTTAGGTCAATCATAAAATTTGAAAATCTCCATCAATTATATTTCTGACTATGATGGTAATAAATGTATAAAATTTTTCCTTATAAGGACATATTAAATAGTTATTCAGTATATAAATTTTCTAAGAGCTTCATGTCTAATATTTGCTCCCTATAAATATCCGCAGAGAAAACAATTTTAAATTGAATTCTATATTATAGCATATCCACACTATGGGTTACAAGACCGCTTACACATTTAGTGGAATAAGAAAGAATAGTATATATGTTTACCAGTTTACGGGTCTTTTCTTGTAAATATAGTCAAAATTAGGTTATTAAATCTATTTATACTTCAAGGTTTTCTAAATAATGGTTTTTGTATAAATCATTGAAATATGCGTTTTAATTTTTTTTTCTCAGTGTAAAGAAGATTTGGGTGATGAATTTCACTGAGCTTCAAACTTTCCAAATGTGACTAATGTGGCAAAAATGTTATAACTTATTGTGTTGTCTCAATAATTATTTACATCTCGTTCAGTAATAAATATAATTGTCAACAATTATAGTGTTAACACTCAGTTTTGAGTTAAGTGTGTGCAGTTTAATTATACTATTTATGATTGGAAAGACTTAGCAAAAAATGCCGTAAAAAATATTGTTTTACTGCTCTCAGTTTTTTAACTATATAGTTAACAGTTTTATATACTGATGAAACGAAGTATAGGTACGGTCTATTTTATGGACAATATATACATATGTTAAAATTGCTTGAATATTAAGATATTGCTCCAAAATATTTCATACTTCATTAGTTAAGTCTCCCCATTGACATAAAATTTACTGAATACAACGATTTTCGATTGACGCAAATTTACTGAATTCAATTTTCATATGTTTATACGAATCAAAACTCACTGTATTGTTGTACGAGGGAGCATAGACTGAGTATATATAACTCAATCATTGACATGTTAAAAAGGCGTTCCATAGACAATATAGAAAATCACATTTTCTGACAAATTTAAAGCTAAGTTCTTCAAACACGAATTCTCTAAATAAAAATACGCTGGTAATATGGTGTGTCAACGAGATTACCAAATTTTTTGAATTCCACAAATGAAAAATCTAAAATATAGGTACATAATATGACGTATCCAGAAATCTGTGCGGAAGGAGTGCTCAGTGCGTATGGGATTCTCTTCACAAGTTTAAATCAAGAGTCAATCAAAGTATCATTATAAATCCAGAGTAGTATACTACATGTTGTAAATTAGATATTGTTTAAAAATTGTTGTTCTGTTTTATAATTAAGATTGCTATACAAATTGAACTGCTTTACAACAGATACTTTTAATTTTATAACTGAACAACCATTTTTTAAAACAATATGTAATTCACCGAATTTGTAAATTTTATATTTATAAGATATCTGCACTTTGGATTGATAATTGACACCTTGATTGACTCTTGATTTAAAATTATGAAGATTATCCCATGCGAAAAATAGATTACACTGCTTCCCGACACAGCAATAGAGTGACTCCAATTGTAAAATTTCATGTAAAGGCATCTTTAAACAAAAACTAAATTAATATTGTTCACTGATGATTATAGAGTCCGGCCCATAGAAATTAATCAATATATACGGTTGTTATAAAGTAAAACAAATATCTATGGTACGGCCTATATTACGATTTATATTACGGTCGTTTACTATGTGACAAGTACTCTCTTGGATATAACCTAAGATATGATTTGGATTTTTAATCCAGGAATGACCGTTTTATTGCCCTAACCAGATAAGTAATTATAATAATAATTAAGTATGCGATTGCAAAAATTGTAAAGTATATAAGTTACCTTACTAAATGTTTCTACATGTTTCTTAAAATATATTAAAGTAGATGTTTCTACATGTTTGTTAAAAAATGGTAAAGTATATATGTTTCATGTATGATGAGTAATTGGCATAAAGTCAGAATAATAATATTTATTAATAATTATTTTAGAAAAATGAAAATTTATTTTAAGTTTACAATAAATAATATTCAAAAATAAAAACATTCAATATTTTTCAATAATCTCAACTGCCCAAGTTTTGCACCTCAAGATCGTATCCACAAATAAAAATAGTTCATTATAAATAGTAAATGACCGACAACATTACGACCGACATTATCTATTTTATATCAGTATACTGTTTTTATAATAACTCTAAAAAATTACCCTAGGGTTAATGCTCAATTATACTCGTATATATAATCGTGATATACATATATACATCACAGTAAAGAATACAAAAGGGGCGCGCGGAGCGCGCGTCCCCTTTTTATTTTATTCGAAAATTTGTATCGGTATTCGGAAATTTAAAAGTAGTTTTTATAAATAATTTTCGGAAATTTGTGGATTTCCTTTTGGAAAATCCTGAATCCGCCAACG
>JAYRBW010062598.1:0-30221 GCA_036023295.1 Invenusta paracnida
ATCTTTGAGAAAGCAATTGGATGTATTCAACCCCTCCTTCTTTGCCCCCCCCCCCCCCCCTAGGGTTACTGTTCTTTCGGGAATATTACTGATTGGACTTTTCTTTAAATCCCTTTCTCTTCTTACTTTCAAAATCTGCCCTTGCGTAAGTTGCCTTTGCTTTCTTTTCTCCTATGACTTCTATAGTTCCAAAATAACCCCAGTCCTTCATGTGTTCGTTGTATACGTTGTTGTGTGGCTAAAGATATCTTCTTTCAGCCTCCTGTCTTCTTAAAGTTTGGTGTGTTACATTATAGCAGCTAGCTCCCTTAAAGGAAGAAAAAAGGGGG
Organism: Invenusta paracnida; assembly: GCA_036023295.1. Taxonomy (NCBI): domain Eukaryota; kingdom Metazoa; phylum Platyhelminthes; order Proseriata; family Coelogynoporidae; genus Invenusta; species Invenusta paracnida. The sequence goes on from JAYRBW010062598.1 coordinate 330, forward strand.
TATAGGTGTCTTGCTGAAGCTTCCGTATATCCATCGCCTGTTCATTATCTATCAATGCCCAAATACAAACGACTAAATTGGTAAAATTGGGGCCAAATCGAGGAAACCATTCCGCCTCCCCGTTCCTCCTATTTCACAGCTTGGAAGAAAGAAATGGGACTGGTAGACATGTCCATACAGGCCACTATCACGACCTCAGGGAGAAAATTCACATCATAAGTATGTAAGTTTTAGAGAGGCAACTACTTACTATACTTTTCTTTTAGTCCTGTCTTCCTTTCTGAAAAGAGTTATTTAACTATACCCACACAGAGTTGCTTATAATTATTGCACAAACACTTAATTCAGCACAGAAAGTTACAGAAAGGTCGGATTTTAAAGGGGAAAAACACAAAGCTGCCCCTCCATGTTTTGCTATGTGTATATATACCTGCATAGTGACGTGATGTATTAGTAGAAAGAGTATATTCAACCTGAAAGTCATCTATATAGTATGTTGAATTTATCTTACAAATGCACTTTGCAAGTAATTACCAATATATATTTCTATTATTGTGTCGTTCGATTTCTTTCTTATTTTAACAAAACAACAATCTCAAGTTTGATGGGAAATTTGCCTCATGATTTGTATTATCGATCGATTTGTAATATACTTAACATGATCTATTAGTTATACAGAAAATTATATAAATTATAACAAGCATAATAATACAAAGAAATGCTCTGTTTCAAAACCATGTAATTTAATATGATAATATTGTCATTTAGTTGTTTATTTTTAGTGTTTTGAATAGATTGCCTTTCGATTAACTTAAATTGCGAATATTTATTGTTTATTGATTGACATTAATTATTATGCTCGAAGAATTTCTGATATATGTATAATACCCAGGATGTAAATTTATCATAATCTAGACATGCACATTTAAATTATGGATCAATAATGCTTTCAATTTAGTTTATCTAACGGTGATGTTGATTTTGAAAACTTGTCTTCTGAAAGATTATATTAGCCAGATGCATATGGACCAAAAGATCGCTATAGTCTAGGTCAAAATTAGGTAATCCCTGCCATTACTTATATGGTAATAGAGGCACCAATCGTCTGAAAGTGTATATATACAGTGACAACTGGTCCCATATGCCAAGTTTTGACTCTTAGTGTGCGGTCATGGTATATTACAGGAATGGGTGCTGCTTCAATATATTAAGCTATAACAAGGATGGCTAGATAGATTTTATATAGTGCAGTATATACTTGCTCAATCTTTACACTATGCCATGTTACATGTTATGGTGTCAATGCGGTAATTCAGCAGACATGTTAACTTTGTTGGGCATTTTACTTTTAGTAAATTTGGATGCACATGTGTCTCTATGAATTATATCTCTATATATACAGAATAATTCAGTGTTTCAATTTTGGCTTTATAATGCGTAATCCAACCTACGCTTTTATAAAGGGTGTTTTTGCTTCATTAATTATTTTGTTACTTATAGCTTTTGACATTTTAAGACATCGACTGGCATGTTTTCATATTTTTTCCAAAGAATAACCTTAATTATAAACGTTTTATTTCTATAATCCCTTTTTTTATTTTTCTCCCATATACTCGTACTTTATTCATCTCTCTATTCTCCATTTTTCTATGCTTTATTTTTTGTTGTAATCAAATTTTCTTGTAATTTTAAATAGTATTTTTCTTCTAATTGCACTCATAAAAATAATAGATTCCTTCATTTCTCAGGGACTTCTATTTGTGAATTGATAAGAAATACGCACCATAGTACACTCTATATAACGGTTCTACTGTAAAGGTGCCTATAACTCCATATTTCGAGCACGAATGGTGTAAATTTAGACACGAGTATGCATATGTAGGTAGAGATAATGGACACCTTATACTCTATTGATCACACAGTAGTGGTGTCACTATGAGTGCCATCTGGTAGCCTTCGGTAAAAAAGCGCGTAGTTTGTATTGTAGGTACCGCCTGAACATCCACAGTAAGCACAGCAAACAACTTAAATGTAGAGGGAGAGTTCAGCATTTAACATGAGGTACTGCTTTCGTTAGTTATATGAACTGAAGATGTTTTTGCGTCCTGAACGTGGCTTAGGGGGACCGAACTACACCCCTTTCCTTTTCCTCGGTTTACCCTATATAATAGTCGTAGTACGTGTGTTAGTTAAACAGATGCATTTTCTGTAAGTTTTGTATTCGCAACTTGAATGCAACATGTGATAGAGCTAAAGTTTTTCGGTTTTCAAAAATTCTGTCTCTCTCTTTCAACTTCTGGGTATGTCTATATATATAACATGCCTCCATTTCCGTCTGTGTATTGTGAATAAGGTGGTGTGATAGATGAAGTTGGAGCGAGCCTCATAATCTCAACTGAGGTTATGGCCATGAACTCCTTCTTTCGGCCATGTAGAAACAGGTGACAATTATCAGGACTACAAATCATGAGATTCGCTCTCGCTACACGCGTCCTAAACAAACACGCAACACCGGTGGCTTCGATGGCACCATCGGCGGTGGTTACTAAGAAAATGTTTTCAAACTCCCACATTCGGAATTCTCTTCTTTTCTCAATCATCTTCCTTTCAGAAGACGGATCATACTGGTTTCTATATATCATTGTACTGCAGTAAGAGAGATTTTCACCGATCAGTAGGATAGCTATACACCTGAGATTCCGACGGTTCGCGCTCACAAAATGGCGCTAACTATCTGTATAAACAAACCAACACTGCAGTCGCCGAAGGGATAAAACCGAGTTGTTATATTTTGCTCTCTGGATACGCCCTCTTCTATTAAAAACCCTTACTTCCCCGGCAAGATTCATCGAACATGACCGAAAGATTCTATCTCGAACATAAAAAGCGCTGTCGGATTGACTATATGTATAATCTCTTTTCGGCAGACAACGATTTTTTTTACTTTTTTGTAAAATGTGACAGGTGTTAAATAGTGTATACATTGGAAATGTAAGTTTATGTTTGAAGGTGCCGGATTTCCTTATATAAAATTGTTTTTTCGTACATATATTTTTACCGAATAAACTGAAAAATAGTCTATATCGCATATTTGAAGGGAAAGATAGTAAAAAATGCTTCGTAAAATTTAAGGTTGGATTCTTACAAGATGGAGGGTCTGCTATGCATTGTTTTTATTTGTTTTGAAGAAGGTGAAAAGCATCTTAAATGGTACATCATAGGGGGTGGAGCCTTGTGTTTATTTATTCTCGTACTGTTCCAGTTGTGTTTATAATGTGGGTTTATAAACATACACCTTTCTGAAAGTTGGTACCTTATGCATGGTACCTATACTAATGGCACCTCAAACCATTACCATAGCTATCATACTATGTAGTGAAGTATATTCAAGATTTAATAAAAATAAAAGCTACATAACTGCTTTAAAATCGTTCATTGAATTTAATTAAGTATGGTACTATTGGTACATGGATTTCGATTATAAAATGCGGTGTGATCCGGTATATATGTACGAGTATAATACTCTTATTTAACAGTTGTTTACGCAAAAAATAATTCAACAAATATTGTATTGAAAATTTGTAATATATTAATAAAGCCCGCCTTCTTTAAAGTCATAAATACTGATATACCGAAATCTACACCTATGTATTACACCTATTAATCACGTATAGTGGTACAACTGGCAGTTTTATGGGTGTTGTGGGTTATATGTATGTACAGTGTATATCATTAGATTGACAAACAGAAACCTCTGTTTTGACTCTATATAGTCATCTCTTGTCAATACTTTAATTATCGTTCAATATATTAGATGACGTCTTTTGTCAGGGTACTAAATTGGTGCCTTTTCTAGATCTACAATGAACTCTTTCACTGTAATACCGATATATCGCAGTTTGCAAATGGATATTGTAATGTCTTATGTATACATACATAATATGTAAGTTCTAGTCACACTTTAAATAAATTTTTATTGATTTATGTGCCTTTTTACGAAATACATAATCCGTTAATCATTATCCAAGTTTTTTTATATATATGCATAACTTTCATACGTCAATCCTAATTAAAAGACATGTCAAATAGCTGTCAAATAGCTGTCAAAGAATGTAAATTTTTTGCAGCATACAAAAAGTGATGATTGTTAATTAATTACACCGAATTATCTGTATAATAGTGGAAGGTACTATCTTATATTTTCGTGTATTTCCTTATATAGAGTTAATATACGAATCAGGATTAAAAAACTTTTAAAATTATAAGTTTCATATTGCTATAATGTATATATACGCACAATTATATATTTTTATTCTTTCATGTTTATTTAATTTGAGGCGCCTTGAAAATTATATAGAAGAAATTGTTCCAGGATAAGTGAGGCAATTTAAAGATAGATAAAAGATAAAAAGATAAAAACGCAAAAATTAAATAATATATTATTGAAAGTAGATAATTAAATCGAACGAAAAGTATCTTACGAAAAGTAGACTACATCGACATATTTAAGAATTTAAAATGCCAGCAAATATATTACGTATAGGTAGACATATAGCTTTTGTATAAAGCAGTATTGTTTTAGGGAACTATAATAAGATGCTTCTGAATAAAAAGTGGCTCCTGTTGAGTCAATTGTATAACAAGGGCAACAAAAATGCACTCTATATCATCCAGGAAGGATGCATTTTTAAAGTTTTCTTTTCGGTTCTTGCCAACTATTGTTTAAATATTCCGCAGTGTAATGGAAAACTAAACCGCCAAAAATACACAAAATATCTCTATTATATTCACAATCCACTTTTCTTCTGGAGCATTATATGGTTTTCAACGGAAAATTATATCATTTTTAATTATAATTATTCTTTTCTCAATGTTCTTAGGAGAAAAGCACGAACCAGACGTACTATTTTTTGTATTTAGCTAAAGACATTTTTTAGCTCACTAAGTGACTCCTGTTTGGGAATTCTAGGTCCCCCCCCCTCTGTTATAATTCTGCTCCCCTATAGCCATTCCAAACAGGGAAGATATGTCGACATTTCTTGATAGCTCGACAGTCTACCATCATGACTAATCTCCGGTAATGAAAAACCGCTTATCTAAAATGAGTTTCTAAATAAGAAGTTGTTTCTTCTTGGCCTATTGTATGTAGGTATATGTAGCTACCTAGCACATATATGTCTAAACTATAAGATTATGACTTTTTTTAATCATCTATCTCTATACATCTTTCTCTCTTTCACTTTCTGTGGTTCTATCTTCTGTCGTCATTTCTCCTGAGACAAGTTCATAAAACTCTCAAAATCACATTTATTATTTTATTCAGTCTTGTAACTGACTTGTCTAACCCCTGGTTGTATAAATCCAATCCATTATTGAAATAAAAATAACCTATTATATATCCAAGAAACATTGTTCGTATGTCTACAATTTTTAAAACAAATCATTTTTAGGTTAAACTTGTTGCAGCTTGAAAATATAAAATATAAATTGTTTTCATTAATATGTTATGTCCTACTCTCCTAAGAATCGCAAAATGTACGTTTTTGTATACAGTTGTGAACTGTGTAGCTAATATGTGTGTTTATGTCAATATAATATTAATTTTGGAAATTAGTATTCTTAAAAATATATATTTAATTTTTTTAGATTTACGACAGGCTGAATTACATAAAAATTCTGCATTTTTTATCTGTATTTAAATGTTTGTCCTGTTTTTAGTAATCGATTTTTTTATTTCTATAATCATTAAATTAAATTATGTAATATACATAGACCTAAACAATTACAATTCATAAGTGATTTTGTTATAATGCAGATTACAATTGTTTCTAACGGAGATCTCCAAATTGTTGCACGACACTTTGAGTTCATTAAATTAAGTAGAATGCCTAGCTCGGTTAAATTCTGTGCTGCATAGGACTGTTCAAATAGACAAAATGTACATTTAAAAATTATACTACTAGTAGTACGGTGTCTGGGAAAAGTAGTATGAAAGCTAATTTTTTAATATAAATTACACAACGTTTATGATAATATTTTTTCATTTTTTAGGGTGGAATAAGGAATAAAACATTCAACTTTCAACAAAATTAATAGTGACAGCGTTTGCCTTTCTTACTTTATGGTAATATCTATCTATACGAGATATTGCATTGTTGTTATTATATATATGCGTGTATTCACTATTGTTATAAGCATTCACTTACTTGAAAGTAAAGATGACGTATAGAAATACATCATTGGTTTAAAACTGATTTAATTATTAATGTACCTATATTGAGGTTATGAAAATAATTTGTTGTCTTAATAAGGCCTTGAATTCGCTCTGAATATTATATTATTATGTTATCTTAAAAGATAATCTCTTTGCACTGTTTTTAGCCTTTTAGTTAAATAATTATATGCACTAATCCATCGATATAAACAATAGTCACATGAAAATAGCATCTCAAATACCACATTTTATTGAGTGGAATAAACTGGACGATAATATAATGCTTTAAATTATTTATATTGACTGATATAATACTCATTTGAAACAGGTTCAATTTTTTTCTTCATATTTATCCTTTTCAAATTGTGTTTATATATGTTTTAATACCTCTCAAAAGAGGCCTATATATCGACAAGATCCTTGAGTATGCATCGAGGTTATACGCAGTTCAAATATGTACAAAAATATCCTTTGTTTAAATTGATGCTCTTAGTACCTACTTATTATAAGTATAACCACCTATTTGATTATAACTTGGTATATAATATGAATTATGAATTTATTTTGTTCACATAAAAGTATATATATGGACACATAAAGTGAGTTATCTGTAATATTTTCCACATATGTGTGTATATAATAATATTTTACAACTATTATATAGTTAATTGTGAAACAAAAAAGGCGGAGACAAATTACCAACAATAAAATATGCAACTGATATAAATAAATATACGAATAAAGAAGAACAATGCAGGGGGTAGCCTTACACTAGGGGAATACTTCTGCTACCCATATAGTAAACAATATTACACATATCTGGCGACCTCTGACGCTCTTTCTCCTCCCTCTCCTCCCATTTCCACAATTCTCCTCCTCTCATGAGATTCCTCAACGTCACCACAGAGCTGGTTTGTGTGTTCCTCTTTCTTGCGTGCCTCGAAGTAATAATATTACACCGGCACGGAACGATCAAAAATTTATCGATGAATTATTAAAAACTTTATTCTCGTTTTGCCCTATCTTTATTCTCTCCCAACCCTATATATAATCTATCCCGGTATAATGCCCACGACCCCGCGCTATCAAGTCTAATTCATTGGCAAGTCCGTGACCCATAGGACGTTAGCGTTCCCTCGCGCCTAAATTTACTTCTTATTCTTCTTCAAGTCAAAGGGGGAAGTCGGTCCGCTGAACTACGACAGCGGTGACAGATTCTAGGCAGTCACTGGCTCACAAATTTTAACATGAGTCACTCATAATATTACGTATTATATTATTATGAAGAGAAAAAAATCATTTCAGAAATTATTATATTTTACGTTTTGAACACTTCCCTTTGTCCCTCCCTCCCTTTATTAGATTTTGGCATTATAGAAGATTGCATTTTATCCTGTTTCCCCCGTTTCACAGAAGCAAGAAATGCTTTATAACCAAATTTGCTATGCTCCGAGTTATTAATACTCTAAATTATCACGGGGCTTATTGCAAGCATTATTACTATAATATGTTAGTAAATTAATCTCCTGATTTGAAATATACTCGTAAAATTGACTATTCTGACGTTGATTTGATTTTATATCTAGTCTATAACTGTCAAAGTTATAAATATATCACAACAAAAGTTGACTACTAATATAGTACAATTGATGACGTGCTGGCCTATTGACCCCTATTCTTGCAAGCTATGTATATACATGTGCCACTGAAAAGTCATTAATGTGTCATGATATATACATATATGTAGATATAGATATAGTTATGTTTCTAAATTACTGTAAAGAAACAAATAAGGGCAAGTCTTTATAATTAAGTTATAATTCTCAACAAAAATAGTTTGTAGTCAAGTTTTATCTTAGAAAATACAGTCAACAAATTGACAAAATTAAATAAAACATTTTTTGCCGCATAGATATATTTGTAAATATGCATTATATTGTCAATCTAAAACATATACAATCTTTTAAATTTAACAAAACATAAAACAACAACTATTTTTATTTTCGGCGACCCATCTTATTAGTTATTTAAAGGAAATTCATGTTTCCTTTCCTGAGAAAAATGCAAATAAATTACATCCACTTGCTAAGCACAGACGGTACTTTCGTTTGGGCCTAGCTGCATATTTTCTTGACTCAAAGGTAACTATTGGTAGCTTTGTGCTTGTAACTCTGAAAAAGTTCATTAAATACAATGAGATTAATCAAAAATGGATTATTACACGCACAGCTCAGAATTTCAAATTTAGAAAATACACACCCAACTATCGTCGTTTATATTTAGAATGTCTGTACAGTGCAGAAGATATGTCTTCTAAGCTACATTCCAACAATAACTCCAGGATCCCTGCCACGGTACAGTTTTAATATCGCCTCAATTTTTCCATGGCGAAACAAATTGAACCGTGTGAGAGAGACGAAAGCCGAAAGTCTGGGGAGACAAAATTGTTTCAGAGTCGTGGTGAAGTGACAGACCGGTCACTTTATTTTATAATATGGTCAATAGTCCTACCAACAAGATTTGCTACTCTTGGACTGAACTTGTTACATTTTGGTTCTGTGTATTATACGCAGAATGAGATACCTATATTTACTTTACTCAAAGCTTAATTTTCGTTTATTATACTTGGAAGCGGATCACACAGCTCCAACTACCATCTTTCTTCATAGAATATCATTATATCGTATTTCTGGATATATCCTTCGTGTGTAGATATATATATATTATGTACCATAAAAGGAAGTTGCAAACTCCATGATGAAGAACCAAAAATATTGGCGAAATCTTTGGGTACTCAAGGCAAAGCGTGTTGAGGTGGTATTTCACGTATATATAGAGAGGACGCACTTCTTTATCTCCCCAAGACAGATCTGTAGTCTCTTCTTCTCCCTTTCTCTTGGCCACAAAGAATCCAGCGCTATCATGTGGCTATAATGGAGCGCTATCGTCCTGGAAGATCGCTTCTTTTATAATTTCACTCCCCTCAGCTGGATAGCTCTTCCTTCGTTTTATGCGATCCCTCTTTTTCTGTGTTGAGGAAGAAGGTAATAGCAGCAGTTTATATAATTCTCAAATCAGTTCCCATGGATATGGGCTCCTCATTTTGTGTGTAGTGTATATATATACAGGAGGATAAGAAGTTATATATATATATATAGCATTGACTAAATTACACTGCGGATGCCTCTTTCAACTATAGCTGTGTATTTGCGCATATTATGGACTTTTATACCCATTCTGATTGTTACGCACTTCAGTCGCTGTCTTTTCGCTATATCGCTGTTCCCTTTTCTCAAATTAAGTAAAATACTCGTTCAATGAGTACAAGCCAGGAGGAAATACGCTGTACTGATTAGTTTATACATATAATGCATATTTAACGTTATTCGTTATTTTTCTGTATCAATACGATGTATATCAATATTAGCCTTGTAATTTTTTAGTGTAAACGAAGAAATAAGGACTATTTCCTTTTATCATTATGGTATTTGTGAAATTTAAAAGTTTATTGCGTTTATTTCAGGATGACTATTATGATATTAATGCAAATATATGAAGACCATTTATTCTACATAAGTTTATACATATATATTTCCAGTGTCATACAATTCAGTTTAATGTGGCAGTAAAAATATGTAATTTTGTAAATATGGGTTTGAGGAAAATCATAAATATATACAAATATAATATAGGTATGTTTGTATACAATAGGAAATAAATATTAAAATGATTATAACAATCAATTAAATGTGACAAGTTTGGACAAAGTATGGAAATTGTACTTATATTTTTTACAAATTTTAATTTAGCATTTAATCTCTCTTGTATATTTCAATTGTTTCTATATTATTGTACCTGTCATTATAATAATTATTATGCCATTATTAAGATAATATGTTCATGCTAATTGTCTATTACATGTATGTTAAGCCTGCTTCTTATAAATTATTGTGTAACGCACTACAAACGTATTTACAGAAATTAGAAAGATATGGTCCTATAGGTTAGATAAGGATCGAAACTAAATAAATTCAAAACTGCTGTCCAGCTTTCTCTGTTCTTCTAGTAGTATATATTAGTAGTGTAAAAATACAAATTTAATTATTGTTTTAAATTTATTTTAAAATTGCGAAAATATGTATTTTCATTTATTTTTAATTTATTCTTCCCATTCTCTTCTCTACAGGAAACTCCCCGCCTCTTCTGGGGAATCCCCCTCTATTAGTCACTCCCTACCAAAAGTTCTACATTGCCCGACTCAATGAGAAGATCAACCTTACCTGCCCCTATAAGGAGAGCTTTTACAAGTGGGAGTCTACCAATTTTCCGGCTCATCTTCCTCGTAGCGTCTCCACAGAGAAGTACCTCGTCTTCAAGGCCATCTCCACTGACGCCTCGGGTGTCTACAACTGTTATGCAATCAATGGATTCGGACGAGATAAGACAGAAATCTACCTCAAGATTATCGGTAAACAATTATGATTAAAGAATTAGTGTACTGTAAAGCTTACATAGATGGAAATTACGTCATTCTCTGAGTCAGGAAAGCATCAGCCAATTAACTTTTGTTGGAAAGAAAGACTAATAAAACTATACGTTTTTCCAGTAGTGCGACTATTTTTTCTAGTTTATATGTTTCAAATTACTCTAAAATAATAATCGTGTTATTTCTATGATATTGTCACATCAATTTAACTATTTTGTAGGTTAATTATTTAGTTTTGAAATATATATTAAGTTAATACTAGACCCTGTTTATTCTATTTGGTTGGTTATTAAAAGCGTGTCCTGAAAGAACCCGCCGTTTACAATTCTTTTATTTATTTATTTCATCCCAGACGTTTAATAACGTAGACATATTGGATTGATTCATACGGTTTTTATCCAACAGTAGCAAGAAGAACAGTAATGTAGAAAAAGTGTTTGGTACTAATTGCAGTAAACTTTTTGGTTTTATACTATTTCAAGGTGCTAAAAAGTGGAGAAACAAGATTCAGAAGGTACATTGGCTTCCTGGAAGAAAAATTCGCAGCATTTCTAACTTAGGAGTATGAGCCAGGTACGAACTTTAAGAAAAGCAGTTATTTAGGAAACTGTGATGCTTTACCATGACATCGCTCGTCTTCATGTGTAAAGAGTCACCAATGATTTCTTGACAACGACGAACTGCACCAAGCTACGTCAACCACTCTACTCACCTGACATAAACATTCTTGATCGATTTGTGTTCCCAAAATTGGAGATGGAGGGGTCCACAATTACCTTCAACACAAGAGATGAACTCAAACTATATCTAGAGGAAGGTCTGCAGAAGAGTACAGATGTGACAATGATTAGTTAATTTGAGAAGAGTACAGATGTGACAATGGCTAGTCATTTGCGAAGATGACAGATGTGACAATGATTAGCTAATTTGAGAATATAATGATAGATGTGACAATGACTAGCCAATTTGAGAAGATTACAGATCATGTCAGAAAATAATCGATTGTGCAGGAAATTACATTGTATAACCTTAACTAACTATATGAATACATGTAATAATATTCCCCTGTACACAATATACATTATATAGATAAAATTATAAAATTTTGTTAAAATGTAGGTATTTCATAAATAAATAAATCATAGAATTGTTAAAACGGCGGGTTTTTTTTTCAGGACACCCTATACCTTACAAAATTACCTATTTTCAAGCTTCACAGTCCTTTTCAAATGATTTTCATCAAAAGAATCAAGGTAGGTACTTATATAAATACTCAACAGGCTAGCAAAATTTATTTAATACGACAATCCGAAAAGTCATTGAAGTTATATTAACTTTTTTTCTATCAGTGTGGATGCCGATGTGATCCGTCATCAAGATACCATAATTATATATTATTTATATACTTACTTTTATTTAAAGGCTTAAAAATCCAAAGACACCTTTAATAAAATAAACGAATAGTAAACATATGTATATTATATACAAACTTGAATTGCGAAGTTGCGGTTCCATGATATTAAATACATTCCGACTGAGTCAAACAATTTCTGTCAAACATTGTGGAAAAAATATGTTCTCTTGTATTCCATGAAGTGAGGTGCCAACATTATTATGCACCCATGTAATTTACATCGTTTCAAGGTATAAAATATGTTTAAAAAAGTTCTGGAACGAAAATTTCGACTCATAATATATACATACATTCCTCTGTATATGTGGACCGCTAAATTTCTTTGAAACCAGAATACAGGTGACATATGCGTGCGTTTGATTCTTTCCAAAATCTACCGTTTCGCCGCATTCAAACTTTTTAGTTGAAGGTGTTGTTTATAGTTTATTCGAACTTGGTGGCAGGATACGTGTGCGTGTCTTTTTATACCAATGTCCAATGTGCATAGAAAGTTTCCCGAAACACACATGATGCAGTGCCAAAGGGGGAATTTGAACTTGTGTCTCTGTTGCCTTAAACCACTGTTAGCGTACAACCTGTCGAAATCCCTTTTTCGGTTTGTTTGACAGTATTTTTTAACACTTTGCAGTTTTAACCGCGCCATTTTACATTTATTTTGCTCCTCCTTCTTTCTTCACACCAGTCATTAAATAATCTAAAAATTTAAAAGGTATATTTTAAGTCGCTTACTAAGTTTTGAGTAGATTTTAATTTCGAATGATGCTCTTTTATAATTTGGAGTGATTATTTTTTTATAAGTTACTCAGAAAAGAACTATAGCTATAAAAAGTGAGAATAAATGAGGGTCAACATTTTTTTTCAATGAAATAACTATTTTTTGTTTCCACTATAAACCATAACATAAAAATTGAAAGTATATAAGGATCATAGATCGTTTAGAAATGTGTTTGATCTAAAACTTACTTTATATCAATCTATTTTTAAAACACGATGAAAACAAAAAATATATCTTGATACTGTTGAGTATCTTTCAGCACCCTATTCACATATTTATTAGCACATCTATTCGCACACTAGTATGCTCGCCCTTTCGCACATTCTGTAAAAAAGCTCAATTGTAAAAAAAATTGATTTTCAAAATATATTTTAAAATAATTATTAGTAAATATTTTATAGTTAACAAAAAAGGGATTCTAAAAATGATAATTGATTTATTTTGCGTCAAATTGTTTAAATTCGTCAAAATGATTACGTGATTAAAATCTTTCTTCAATTTCTGCTTATCATTCTACTTATATATATCATCTTTAAAATTAGGGGAATATTTTTTCATATACATACTAATGATTAATAAAATTTAAAATGCCTATACACCGAATATTGTATCAGGGAAATGAAGGGGAAGTACAATAAGCAGATAATATATTCGCAGGAGCAGAAATCGGAGAAGAGATAGTAAGCAAGAATGACCGTGCTTTATCAGAGTAAAGTTAGCTAACTTAAGAAGACAAATGGCTAGGAGGGGGAGGGAGTCATATTCGAAATTACTTGAGTTAGCGAGAGGTCAAGTTTTCCTAGGCATTCGTTGTTGCTCCCAGCTCCAGTGAACCATACGTCTTTAATTGAATTAATCAGGAAGGTCTCGTTAGTCATGATGTGTTTTTCACTCCAATGGTGTTTATATTGAATTATTCTTTTTTGTTCTTCCCTAATTCTTTTGTGCTATCCTATTTAAAAAAATAACCGAACATAGCAGGCATCATTGTGCAGGGGCTAAACATGGAACCAATACGTGAATACCATCGTGATCTTATCAATATAATATTTCATAAAATGTGTTTTAGGAATAGTAGATTGAAAAAAACAAGTAGCTATATACACACAGATAAAAGATGTCTAATTTGAATAATGTGATTATTTTAAATGTATTAATAATTTTCGACGATATAATAGTTATATTGTTTTCGAATTATATTTTGTAGTCGTATTTCTTTTGTATTCATATTGACTTGATTGATATACAAAAGAAATTTAAGAAGAGAATTTTTTTATATTAATATATTTTGACAAACATGTATTGCGTACATCTTATATGTATAAATAAATTGAAATCTATCGGGAAAATGTACTATAGTGGGTTAATTAGCTGTACATACATATAGAATATATAAATTAAATTTTGTAAGCTTTTATACTGATGCGGTCTTGTTTCGTTGGTATTATTAAATATAACGTTTCGCTCTTAGCCGTCCTATGCAGGATTATTGTATACAGTAGTATACAAAAGGGACAGTTTGAAAATATCGTTAATATTTTAGTTTTTTGTTGCCTAATATATTGTCTAATTCTAAGTTTTTTAAATTTAATACTGTCTGATTGGTATTCAACTGAGGATAAGGTTTTTTCAATGTTTCTATTTCATGCAGGCGTATAATTAAGCAGGCGGAGATCCGATAAAGTCACATTAAAAGCCCGATTTGCACTGCTCTGACAGATTAGTTAAAACTTTGGAAATATCAGCTCTAAAGTTTATTACTGGATTCCATTTTACTTTGGTAAAATTATTCTCGTGAAATTTATGTCTATATTGGATAACTATAATAAGGGTAACAGAATAATCGGTCCCAATACCATTTCTGAGTGACAGGCGGAGTCACAAAATTTTAAACACCCCATTTTAAACGAATTTGATGGAAATTAAGGCGGGATCATAAAAGTTTGGAGCTATGAGCCCCCGAAAGCTTATTCCTTCTCTGAATTTATACATCTTTATCTTGTGTCTCCAAGCAAAAGCGCTGCTGCAGAAATCGACTATAATCACAAACCATTGCAAGCAGTGTAATTAAAATGCTATATATCAGTAAATATATGTTTAACTATTATACATATACTTGTAATTATGAAGTAATGCCTATATAGTCTATATATAAAATGCCAGATAAGTAGGTTAAAATATCATTAAAGTGTCAAGTTTTAGATTTTAGTATTTACAACAAGGTTACAAGAATAATGAATATAAAATCTATACATTGAATCCAGTAAGAAATAATTAATTATTATTTTCTTTTGCAGTTTTTTATATACTTTAATGGATTGAAAACGCTATCTTCTGTCCATATTAAAAATTGAGTTTATATGGTGTTTTTAATCATTAAAAAATTGTAAAAATTGTAAATAAATTCAAATTTATAAAAAAAAACTTTTTAGATTATTTCTAAAAAAATGAAAGACTTGTAAAAATAAATATAAAATATCTTGTAACATATTAACAATTAACAAAAATAAATAAAAAATCATAGTATAATGTAAGAAATGCAAGTAATTTTCAAGAAAGCAAGCAAACGAAAGTTTAGAAACACTGGGTTTTCATCAAGTTTTGTATAAGTTTTAAAACTGAAAAAAAGTTTTTTCAAAATATGAAGAAAAAACATAAAAAAAGACAGTCATATATTGGTTAAAGCAAAAGTACGCAATCCAATAAAAGACAGCGCGCCGCGTAATATTTACAATTTAGTCAAGAAGAGAAACATTCACAAAACTTGCTCCTCTTCTCCGTTCATTGCTTTTACAATTTCAATGCCTCCCTTATTAGATTTCGTTTTGTTTTGAAGATTATTCCTGCCCCCCACAAAACCCAATATCTTAGCCTAATGTTTTCATATGCCTAGTATGTTATTAAAGGCTTGTAGCAATATATGGATATACCCCGTTTCGTACTGTTTATTAATCTATTTTCAAGTTTAATGGAACAAACAGAAATTTCGCTATACTGTTTCCTGAATGGGTTTTGGTGCCTATATCCACCCAAACTACTACTATATTGCTCTACTAACTAAACAAGATGTATAGTATGGAGCCTCCGGGCTGGATCTATGGAGCGGAGAAAAGACAGAGAGAATCATTGCTCGCTGTATTATGTAGATTACAGCGTAGTTTGCCTATTCTCTTCCATTTTAAACAGTAGCAATTCCCTGCTCTCCTTTCTCGTTCCCCTAGTGGGGTAGACAGACCTGGAGATGTCAGTCCAGAAAGCTATGAATCACAGCTGACAGATGATCTGTCAATGTCTTCAGCCCGCGCATGCTCCGAGTAAAACAAAAAAACACACACACAGGAGGTGGGGGATATTTAAAAAAACTTTATGTAAAGAAGAATGGATACGTACCAAACAGCCAGGGAGCCTCTCTGTAGATAACTTTAATTTGGTTTCGGCTCCACGCGTAAATAAAACATATAGTAGGCATGCGTATAACTCGTAGGGGAAAACATTTTACAATTTATAATAACCACGTAAAAAACATATACAGAAAAGGCAACTATTGAGATTTTGTGACTTGTATGTTATGCCTATAAAGGTCCACCTATAAGGCTTTCACATATACCTACTCGACGTTGCGAAAATAATCCCAGTTTTATCTAAAAAAAAGAGAGGGAGGGTTGGATTTGTGGAAATTTTTACTGAAATTCAATTGAAACGTAAAAGGAGTGATAAATCGGTTGCTTTTATTATTAATCGAATTTTCTGATTTCAATTTTTTGTGCGCATATGGCCTGGGGGATGTTTTTTTAAATAAGAACAAACGGAAACAACTTTAATTCTTCAGATTGATGTGTTTAAATTCATCCTTTTATTTGGGTATCCAGCCCTTTCTACTTAACTGTATATGAAAAATACATGTTTTATATTTATTCTATTTAAACTAAATAGAAACGTTTAAATGCTTGAACTATAGAAAATCTATATAGGTTTAGTTAATTTTAGTTAAATATTAGAATCTTAAATTCTTGTAAAGTGATTTTTAAATATACCTTTATTATTGTTATTTTACTTTAAATTTAAGCCTTAAACTCTTCTGGGTAACATAATATGAAATTGTATAAAACGTTTTTCACATATGTTAAATATCGTGCTAACACACAATAACACTACAAAACTCAATCTAGCATAAAAGTTTAAGATTTCAACTAATAATAGTTCTTGAATGTGAAGTCATGAATACTTACAAATGTATCTATAAACCTTTACTGATTCCACCAATAATAATATTTTATTCTGCAGGCGTCTGATATAGAAAGTTAAGAGGTGCTTAAAATTGTAAAGCTAGAATTATAACACATACCACACTGGCCGTATCAATGTTACGTACGTGGAGGAGCTCCATTAGAATATTACTTCGGAGTGTAGTGTGTAGTACCCAAGCGCCATTGAAATGTGACTCTGCGCGGTTGAATCAACCACTTGACCACAAGTCACCATAACGTACGAAGAACTTCTCATTCGGCTGCTGTCAATTATTGAGAATCATTTGAGTAATCTTGAGTACTTTGATAGCTGACAGACTGACATATTTCACGATTGATCTCTCTATACAAATTGTTTCTATTATTTCAATGTTTCCAGTTGTCATCCGTCTACATTATGTAATATCGGTTGGTTATGCAAATCTGAAATCGCATGGCACTTGTATAATCACTCATTAGATCAAACATTGATATATGTATTTATCGATATACGATGCATTGTATACGGTTATAGCTGCATTATAGATCGCGACTTTCATGCTGGTATAATTATAAAAACTATTTACT
Organism: Invenusta paracnida; assembly: GCA_036023295.1. Taxonomy (NCBI): domain Eukaryota; kingdom Metazoa; phylum Platyhelminthes; order Proseriata; family Coelogynoporidae; genus Invenusta; species Invenusta paracnida. The sequence goes on from JAYRBW010062598.1 coordinate 18,033, forward strand.
ATTTTTGCTCTATGTACCTAATCTATTTTTAAAATTAGGTTAGTTTACATTTATCTTTTTTCAATTTCATTTTGAAATATTTGAAATATAAACCCTTATTATGATTATTTTTTATAATAATAAAAATATATTGAATTTCATATTTTAGAATTGTTTAAAAATAATTTAACCGAAAGCTGAATGTTCTTTTTTGAAAAGATTTAGTTATATGCTTTTTATTACAAAGTAATTTTTTCGGAAAATGAAATATTCTAAATATTTTCTTATTGGATTAATTTAGATGTATATTTAAAAAAGTGTGTGCATGATTTAAAAATCACCATTGTATATGAAAAATCCCTGGCGAAGTGGATTTTTCTTCGTTTTCAATGTAACGTATTTTTATTCTTAACTAAATACTATAAAAATATGTCGGCATTTACAATAAAGAATTTACACCTAAGATAAGAGGCAGAGAAGCGTAAAATCCTAATCCAAAGTTGCTATTTAGTGGAGTTAATACCCCTTTTCATATATACTGAAAATCTTTAAGGTAATCTCTAATTTATAGTCAATCTTCCATATAGCCACGATATATTGTGTACGCAAGCACAGTGATTCACATTTTCCTGAACCTCTCGAACCTCACTTCAGAAAACATGATGCACTCGATCGTCTACTGTCATCAGAACCTCTTCGTGTTCTTCTAGAGGAAGACTCCGGTTTGTTAATATCATGATCAATGGGACACAATACTCGATACGGAAAATTTTAACATAGTGCCTGAGGGTATATAATCCGCTTTCCTCAAGTAAGGTAACCCGACGACCCTGCACGACAACTCATTAACCTGCTGTTGAGAAGAAAGGCAACGACACGTGGAGTTTTCACGCTCTGTTTCCTCTCCTCTTTGCCCCTCTGGCGTTCTCCCGAAGAGTGCTTCAAAGGCCCCAAATTCTGCGAATAATTCGTCTAAATTTTGTCAAGTGCTTCAGTTCTGAACCTTGCATTGGTGAGGTTGAGTATAGTAAAGGGTTAACGACTAATTATAGTTTAGTTTCGTGTTTTTGTGTATGTATAGGTGGGTGGGTGACCTGAACGGATATATTTTGAAAAGCTCTCCCTTGCTTTCTTTCTCTATAAGGAAATTTACTTTTTTTGGCGATATGAAGAACAAATTTCCTTGCGACGATCAAACGCCATGTCGTCTTCCTTCATTCGTGTCATTCAGTTTGTCATTTGTTTTAGCGGACCCTTGAATTATAAATTCCAACCTGCTACTATCATTCGAGTAAGGTAACCATTTCGGCTTAATTTCTAGGCGGCCAAATCATCCAACCGAATGAATATTGAAGAGAGGAGAGGGGCCACCAGCTTGGCTGCTCCGTTGCACCACTTGTCTGACATATTCTCAGTTGAGAACCATTTTGGGGTTCTCGTTATACAACTCCCGGGAACACGGGGGATAATTTCTCCTCTTTTTTCAAACTCAATTGGCTTGGCATAATTTGTACCTAACTTAGACGATGGATGGGAACGATTAACATTTTGTACATCTAAATATATATAGTAAAGAGTAAGGAGACAGACGTCAAAAGTTTAATTAGAAGCGAACCTCCTTCGCTCAATTATGGTGTGTGTATCTACCTAGCTAACAGGATGTCTACCCTGTCTTGTAAGCTATTACTTTTATAATAACACAGGAAGAACTGGGGTTAAGTGGTTCAAAGTTGCTTAATTACAGTTTTCGTTCCAGATAAGGGAACCCGCTGTTTTCTTTCAAATCTCCTAAATAAATACTCCACAGTATAAATTGTGATTATTTTTAGTGATGATTTTTTATTAAAATGAATTTTATGCGCACTAATAACCTGGTCTTAAAGGTTTAAATGTATAACTATATAATTATCAAAAACCAAACTTTTACTCGCTTATTTTCAATCAAGTATTTTTTAACCAGTATGCACTTCGACAAGAGATTGTATAAACGCGACATATATGAAATAACTGGAGCTATAGGAGAAAAAATACGTCTCTGCGCATGTCGCAGTCTACGAATGTTTTATCTACAAATAGTAGGAAGCCATATTATGAACCATAACCCTTACACAAATATCGTAGTAGGACTTAAATGGAAAGGCGGAGAGCGGAAACGAAATAATTATTCACATCGCAATTTTCATCTGAACTTATTCTTCTGTTTTTCTCATTTTTCAGACCCCGACTCCCCAGCAACTGATAAGGACTGCACCGGAGCTGCTACTGCAGAAATTCCCTATCGGGGTGAGTATATACATACATTGAGCGGGTACAATTTAAACAACGTTTACATATGTGGTGAAAATGTGCATTTTAAACAAACAATTTTACGTAAAATAATTATCCCGTGTTTTGATTTTAATAATTCGAGTATTTAGTATATAATTATGTTATAAAGCAGGGAGCTATTTTATGCGTTTATAATATAAACTGCATTGTGTGTATAGGAATATTTCTATATCTATAGATGTCAAACTTTGAACCTATTAATATATACCATGGACGGTATAGCTGCTATCTCTATAAATATAAAACAACTTAGAAGAGACAGTTTGTGAACTGTCTGTGAATATATATACTTACACACATATATTGCATTGCATTACATTACATTACATTACAGTGGATTGCATCAAAGTAAATTTCAGGCGTACTTGAAATTTTATAAGAGAGAGAAGAAGTCAGATAACCATGTGCACTTCTAGTTCGAGAGATGACAGAAGTGTAAAGCCCTCGTGGTTGTCAGCCTGTTGTCGTAATCTAAATGCCAATCAAATTTTACTGCTGCAACTCTGGAGTTGATTTATTATATACCTCCTCTCAAATAGATATATTATAGTATGGTACTATTATGAATTATATTTGCATACAATTACCTACATTATTTACAGTTGCAAGTATATAACATCCAGCCAAACTAATAAATCAATCTTGCAAAGCAAATCATGATTCTTCATGACCAGCGTAATCAGTAGCGACATTAGATATAAATTTATTGCCGTGGTCATGATTTTAGAAATAATTTTATGTCATCTACAGTATATACATGTGTGTCAGCTTGTGTACAGCAGACATGCTGATATGCAGTATTCTATATTTTACAGAGGTGACACAGAATACAAAAACACTGTTATAGGCTTTTGACAGTTTGTCACATTTATGACTGCTACTGTCGTCTTTTGACCAGTAGGTCTATATAATCTATAAGAAGTCAGAACATACCTTATAATATACTAAATAGAGTACCGTTGTTATGAATTTGCAATTTTACTATTTACTTGTTATAAACTATAATACGGAAGCGACGTACTTTTTCTGGATACTCTTATACGACGTATGAATTTACTGTCTTGCTGCCGTCGTATATAAAGGACAAATAACACCTTCAGATAACGATTTTTGTAGAAATATACAGTCAACAATGTTTTTAATGCAGTCAAAATAATTATGTTATTTTATAACAAGTATAATTTGTGATTTTCTGAAGTATATTTTTCTAAACATCGCTTATACATTACATATGACTATTTGCTACTTGTAGATATTTTCAATGTATAAAAATCCAAATCTTTGCTGTCTTGTTTTGACTAAAATTCGGACAATTCTCTTAAAGTTCAATGTAAATGTATAATAGACAAATATATATAATTTTCAACAATTATTATTCAATGTTATGTAACAACAATAATATTTGAAAGCGTCTTCTAGAGTTTTGCTCTTTCTTCATTGTGATATTGCTCTTAGTGGGAGAGCTCTCTGGGTTTTTAAATGTATTTCTGCGTTTTTAACGATAAGGCATATCACTTATTTTTAAATTTTGATATAAACTTACATCAATTAAATATAGTCTATACAATTTAGTTAATATCAAAAAATCTTTAGATATTTTGTGAATAAATATAAATAATTCAATTTATTGGAACAAACATTGTATGTATATATACTATATCTCTATAACATTGCTTTGAATTATAACATTTTTAAATAAATTTTTGTTTCAATTGTCTACAAATTTATTTTACAAACTTTGCATAGTTATTTTTTTTCAAAATCTTGTTTCCAAATAAATGTTTATCATTATATTAATTAATCACTATATAATTGTTTAAATAACCGTTATATATATATATCTGTATATTTTTAAAATTTTATCATTTTCTTCAATACTCGTATGTGCACCATTTAAAAAAATATCAAACATGTACTTTTTATCAAATAGACTTTTTAAGAATATAACTCCTAAGTACATTTATTTTATAATACGTTTTAATTATAAACGACAATTCTGTAGAAAAAAAATCATTTTTTTTTTACATTTCTAATCGGCTTATAGCCGTTTTGATATAATTATTAAAACAATGGAGTCACCCTATATGAGTTTTAACCAATTGGTTAACACTAAAAATAATGAATTTGCTATTATCTACCATTAAATAATTCCCTATTTAAAAGCGCTTTCATAGTTAAATACTAGTATAAAGCGGATTATATAATTAACAGATTGAAAGGTTTGCTACAGTAGCATGGGTTAAGGTATAATCGTCAAATATATGCACTTATACTATTGCACTTATATCTATATAGTTAAGAATTCTATACTATGCAGCATTTGGTATAGGAAAAAAATGGTTTTTGACATTCTAGTATACCTGCCATCTTTTTGTCAAATAAAGTGTGTGTATAATAACAATTCTATTTCACTCAAAGTTTTCCAAATCCCGTTTGTCACAAAAACAACAGATGTCACTTATTTCATATAAATATTAGCATACATTCTTAGATATATGTCTTAAAATACGGTCACAAAAGTACTTTTCAGAGTGTCTCGGTGTTAATACACGTCTTATTTAAAAGTTACATCAATTATTTATTATTATAATGGTGCCCGCAAGTGTATTGGACTCATAAGAATACGCCATTATAGTATTTTTTAAAGTATAGCTTTATTAGCTTGTTATATTTTTTATTGTAAAACTTATAAACAATCACCCTAAAAATCATTATAGATTTATATGAAACTAAGGGAAACCGGAATTGATTTTGCAACTATAATTACTTAGTTTCTGAATAAACATTTATTAAATAATGCCAAACATATATACACTATATTTTACAAATAGAATGGCGAGAATTTAATGTTTTCTATATCAAACGATAGTAGGTGTATTAAGTTTTTTAACAAGATAGTTGCATATGATTGACTTTATTATCAAATATTTCTCTATTCTGTATAGAAAACATTTAAATCATTTAAATTATGCAATCCATTCATATAAAATTATTAAAGAACAAATAATTGGCTCTTTTTTATTTCTACTCGATTTAAGATATAAAATAGGTAGGAGCATCGATTTCATAGAGAAATATCAAACTCAACTACTACTGGTGTGTAGATTTATTTTATGAAATTGAATATGAAACAGAGAAAATGGCTTCATTGTGATAAGAATTTAAGAAAAACGACTGCATCGAATTACAAAAATGAATTACATAATTTAAAAAGTCGAATGTTTATACTGCAGCATAGACATATGTATAGGCATATCATTGGAGATGGCCCTATATAAACGACCCTATGATAAGAGATCTTATTTTCTATATGCTGCATTTTGTGGGGGGGGGGGGGGGATTGTGTCTATTTACCATTCTTTTTGTCAAATATGGTATATCTAACGTTAATAAATGAAGCAAATAAAAGTCTATATTGTAAGTTAATATTATATTCCAAATAAATAGAATACATCTGTATATTTATTGATTTGTGCGTGATAAACCTGTGCAATCTCAGTGTCATTTTGTATATACCTACTAAAAATGTACTTTAACCCATCTTGTGCATATTTTGAAGTAGTATATACAGCAAGAGTAAATATATATATCTAATTGTTATGGTAGGCATATAATGAGCCTATATGAAGAATATCAATATAAAGGATTTCGTTTAATTATGTTTTTAATAGATATCATTTTTGCTGAAAATAATAATGATAATTATGTATAATTTACTAAATAAAAAAATCGACTATACGCGTCGAAATTTAAAAATATATCAAATAACTTAAAAATATAGAGAGATACAGTCGACACAAAAATACAGCTTATTTATCGACAAAGCAGTGATTTAAACCACAAAGTATAACTAATAGAGGGTAACCAAAAATCAGTATTTTCCAATATAATAATAATAATAATTACAGTAGCAAGTAGCGTTGTCAAATCCTGGACCCTATGTATAATCTCAATTGGGAGATTTCCATATCAATATTATAAGATATCTTACTTCTCAACTTGTGTGTTATACAGCTATCATATAAAAATAGTTTCATATTAAACAAAACATAGGGCGGGACGACACATTGCTTGCATCGTATTATATGTCACTATAGTTAGACTTTATATTATTAGTTACGATACGATGATAGATCTGATGGTGGCTGCAACTCTGGCAGAGACTGATGGAATAGGAGGAGTATAATAGTAAAAAAAAGGGGGAGGGGGAACTCCATCATGGCCAAAGAGAGATATGATAGATCATTGTAAATAATACGAGGCAGTAGCATTCGTCATCTGGATAATTTATTACTACGTAACTAGTGGAAGAAAAGGAGGAAGGGAAAGAGGGGTTTGGGATCCTGGTGCTGTGATAGCGATTGTAACGGTAGCGTAGAAAGAATTGAATATCAGGAGGGGCAAAAGAGTAGGTTAAGTTCTCGGCATTGTCACAAGGTTGCAGCCCTCTGTTGGGGGAGATGGGAAAAGGGGGGGGGGGTGCGCCCGTCCCGCTGTTTTTTTATCTCCTATATCTTTCTTGAAAAGAAGAGGCAGGCAAGCCAGAACGAACTACGGGGAATGGATATAATATTCAGCGTGAAGCTTCCACAACAGGTTCTCCAGCGTTGTCTTTGAGTCTGTGCCACAGGTCCTTCTTCAACTGTCTTTCGTTGAAGAACTGTCACAGCGTTTGCGGCAGATAGTGCAGAGGCAGTGCGCGTTCGCTCGCTTTTTACCTCCATTCTTGTCGTTTGGTTAACGGAGAGGCATTAATCATACTCCGGGAGGGTGCAGCTCCTGCTATCACCGATTGCCAGCGATGACAATCATCCCAGCATCAAACTGATATAAAACTGCCGTAAACCCACCAACCGTACATAGGGGAGGGAGCCCATATTATAGCGGGCGAAACAAATCATTCTTTCTCGCAGAATATAATAAATTAAAGTGCTGCCTGCCTGCATGCCAGTAGCAGAACGTCAATAACAGACCCCGGTATAGCCACAACTCCCGCCATCATAATAGTTAGAAGCAATTTTCGGGTTATAATTCTAATTATTAACCGTGGAATATTGGTGCCGCCCACCAGAATTATAGTAAATATAATGCCTACAGTTATAGGCTATATAGCTATTATATGGAAAAGGCAGACCAAATGGGTAATATATACCACCACCGAGCTACTACACTTTAAAGGAGCGCTATATAGCTTTATACTACAATGTATGCCTGACAACGGCGGTTTATTAGGTTTAGAAGAGGGAGCAAAGGACTAAAGAGGAGGTGAAAGGGGGGCAAAAAGAGGAGGAGATTGTTTTTAATGGCATTACAATGGTAGTATATTCCCAGGATATTATCGGTTAATCGTCAAATAGCTGCCTCTTTCATAAATGGTCGCATATAATTGCTTTTTTGTGTGTATAACGATCTCCTCCCCCAAATTTTATGTGCGTCTATTGTGACTGATATATATATTATGAAATATTTTATGTTGGATAAATTTATTGCTTATAGTATATATATACATAGGCCAGAGGACAATTTACGTCTTTCAGTAGGTCAAACACCTGTTCATGCAAATATTTCTACCAAAGCATTTAATTTCCGCTTTAGTATTAGTACAGAATTGTTTTTCTTTTCTTACACCTTATTATGTAGGCTACTATATTAAAAATGGTTTTGAACACGTTTCTTCTGCTACATACTTTAAAAATTGTCATATTAATTTCAACTGAAGTAATTTATTGATTAACCCTACTGATAAGCTATATACATATATGTATATACATTTCGGTAGGCAAGAATTTTTCTTATACAAGTATTTAATGTATTTATAGTATTGACTGTAAAGTACTAAGCATTCTCTTATGTGTTATTGACACTTATCCTTCTTATGGCTTAATCATATCTTATACGCCACAATAATATATTCTCTTATGTGTTATTGACACTTATCCTTCTTATGGCTTAAAATCATATCTTATACGCCACAATAATATAATGGTTATTTATGTACACTTAGATTAATAAATATTTCAATACATATTATACCTATGCACTTAGGATTATACTTTTAGTGTAGCTGTATATTGTAACATTTACATGTACAAAAATTAAAATATATGAATGTGAATGTTTCAATTAGTGCAAAGAAATTTTGCAATATCTAAATTATTAATGCTATACTATGAATCATTTGTTTTAATTTTAAAAATTCTATGTTAATCTCCACTCAAAATCTCCATTTTCCATTTTAACTTCTATTTCATTCACACGCAAAATTTGTCTTTTTCCAAGCGTCAAGATGTAATTTAGTTTTCATCTTTACAAAGCATTTGTCGGCTGTAACACGCGGTATATTATGTAGCAGAAATTTAACAGTTATAAGTTTTAACTCTCAAATTTCTTTTTTAAATGTTGAATAATAACAAATTATTTGCGTCTTCGGAATAATAATATTACAAAGCTTGTAAATATACTGAATGAGTCATTAAAGCGATATCTATATAGGAAATGATATTTAAAAAATAAACAATACCAGGCATCAGTATAATATTCAACATCTCTGAGTTCTACCGAAGTATAATGCATGCCTTTCATTTACTAATAAATAACTAAATGTAACCCAGTCCGCGCACTCTCTATAGACAGTCACTGTTAAGGGGGAACACACCTTTGTGGGGCCTTGCATGTGAAGAGTCGGTGCCACTAAGGGAATCGTCATAGAAACGCACAGGTTTTCGCTTTCCTATAGGGATAAATGGGAAATGCCGACAGCTAGTTTTCGGTGTGTGCTCAGTGACTCGACGCGCTTTACACGCAGTTGCATTTGCTCGCGGCATTCAATTCTTGGGTCCAATCCACAAAGGTACAACTCATAATTCGTTCTCCCAAACTCAAAGTCACAGCTTGCGTCATTTTGCAAATGTCGTGCCAGAATGTTTCCTTGTTACAAAGCCCTCCTCCCCGTCTCCCTCCTCTTTCTCCCTCTTTTGATTTCCTGACGTGCAGTGTTATAAAATCGTCGGATCAACGATGCGAGCCGAAAGATTTTCTCTTTAAATTGTTCCACTAAGCGGATTCTTTAAAGCGGGGCTGCTTCTGAAAAGATATTACTATGTGATTTATCAGAATTTTTCCCATTTCTCCATATATAGAGAGAAGAATATTTTCTCAATCTGTTTATAGTCTTACTCCACTGTTGCGCATCTTGAGGGAAACTATATTTCACCAAAGACATTACATTTAGAGAAAATGTATCAGAATTTGAAAACAAGCCTGTTTATTGGCAATTGTTTAAATTTAAATTACAAAATTTATCGAAAATTTGGAATATCATCTATATTTCTCTTTCACAGATGAAGCCTGATCGGTTCTTATAGGAAAGTCCAGTCTCTACTATCTTCCGTGTATACATCAAATATAACAAATATGAATCATCTTTTCATTATAATTAGTTACGCTAACAGTATATTATGCTTCTCTGAATATCATTATTTAGTGTAGGTATTTGTCATTATAATACAACAGAATAACTATATAATATACATATATATTTAAGCGTATCAGTCAATCCAGCAATAAAATTCTGGATCACGTTTTCACTTTCCTTCTCTCAAGCAATTTTGCGTTAATTATAACAACAATTCGATGACGCATTCATTCTTTTCAGTAAATGTACGTTTCTGAAAGAGTAATTCAGTTTACATACTTATGTATTGATATTGCAGTTGGTACAAATTATATAATCTATTATAATTATAATTAACCAATGCTTATATGAAACGTGAACAACGATTCCCTCAAACCAGTTCATTTATAAATCGCATACTAACTTTTCGTTCTTTTTAGTTACGCATAACATATATACAAAATTAGTCAGTAAATGTTATTTTATAGTAATTTCATGAAATCAACGGAGATTATTCTCTTTTTACTCTCTCATTAATGCACTATTTCCTCAATAATTCGTTTTAAATAAATACATTACTATGAAATAATGCAAGTAGTATACTGAAATGTTGCTATGTTTAAATAATATCTAACATAATTATATACGTAATCAAATAAAAGTCTATAAAATCCTTTTTGAAACACTTTTTTTTCTTTCACGATGCAATTAATGTCTATAATTAAGTCCAATTTTATTGATGCTCCTCTCATCTGCTTCAGGCATGTGCTTCCTCCAACATCTGACGGATCAGGAGCTTACAGTAGAGGTTGAGGCCGGTAAACCCTACACACTCGACTGTCGAGCCCTCCAGATCTCTGGCCAGCTGACATACTCCTGGCAGCTCCCTCCCGGTGTTTCAGAACCGGCCATCGATACGAGCGATCCCTCTATGGACACCGGCCCCGCCTCTCAAGCCAGACTGACTCTGGTAGCTCGACCGGCAGATAGTGGCCGGTATCGGTGTCAGGTTCATGGGAACAGGGGACTACTCAAGAGGACTTTCCGAGTGGTGGTGCGATGTGAGTAAGGGGGAAGTAGAGTTTGGCCGACCGAAAGGTTCATTTTGTTTTGAGACTGGTGTCTTCTTTCTTATTGTATGATATAGCAATTAAGGGTTGCATACTAAACTCAATGTTATTAATACACGAAGATAGACATTTTATAGTGTATATTTTGCCGCAGTTTTCACAAAAATGGTTTAATTTCAGAGACTTAATTAAAAATTTTTTAATACTATTTACTAATTTTGGCTTAGTGAAAATTACTATATATCTCGTTTCAATTAACTGATAATTTCCGTAGTTCAGATGTTTTTATAAAAAATATAAATTTGACTATAAAATTTAACAACAGAACGGTTAATTTGTCAATACTTTTTTTTCTTAATTTTGGAGAGGGTTTTAATTATTTTATTTGACGACAAAGTACATATATATGAATAGTTCCATTATTTCTACTAGTTGTCTTTATTTTTATAGAACATTATATGATGAAAAACTGTTCAGCTACATTCTAGATGTCTCATTATTACAGTTATTTAATAATATTATTGTCTAACATTTATGAATTAATTTCCATATGTTCTGTTGTTTTCATACACATATATGCGGTATTTTGTAAGGTTTGATAATAGCGTTCATTTGATTTTATGATTAAATTTATAATATCCAAGATCTTTGCATTATTAATCATAAGACTATAATATACTCGTACATTAAATGATGTGCTTTTGTCTATTTATTTTAGAAGATAATGTAAATATTAATTACTTTTAAAGGGCATTGTTTATGTAATACTTGTAGGTATAATATTGGATTAGTTAGACTACAAGTAGTATTAGAAGTAGAATTACATTATTTAAGTACAGTAAAGTTTGAAGATACAGATAAAGATATGCAAATAGGAATCATTCAAGACATATATATAGTATAATCAGATTAATTCTATATTGAATTCTTTTGTTATTTTTTTGGTGTCTGGGACATTTAAGCAGATGTTATTGATTATTTCTTTGTCAGAATAATATTAATAAGAATTATCAGTTTATAAATTGCTTACGACTTTTAGTCTAAAGCATTATAATGTATAATATTATATCTTATAATGGGGCATCCATATAGTGTGCACGCCTCAAGAGGGGGGGTTGGTATAAGGCAAAATGCGTGCATTTGCGTGCCGGGGGAGATGGGGGGGTGTAAACAAAAAGCGTGTGCACTTTTTTGGTTTAATTTTAGTGATGTTATTTTGTTTAAATATACTATTTTAATTTTAATCTATACGCACGGACCGTAGAACTATAAATGTTTTAAAACTAAATTTTTTCAATTTATATATTTATAATAATAAGTTTTTATAAAATAATACGTTCTTTTAATGTTTCATTCAATTATTTAAAATAATTATGTTATATGCAATTCGCTTTTTTATTTGTGACTTTATACTATAGT
>JAYRBW010062609.1:0-30214 GCA_036023295.1 Invenusta paracnida
TATTTTAAATTTAAGTGGTTTTTTCAATCTATATCTATACAGTGTTTAGTACTGTTTTTATTTTTCATCTTTTCATGATTTGGTATATTATTATCATCTACAATTCTTAAATTGATATCATTTTTTTGATGAGTATTTAAAGGAAGATAAATTGGATTAATTATTTTCATCTCTTTGTGGTACCTACTGTAAAAGCAAGAAAAGAATATATTATATTTTTCTTACCACCATTTAAATAAATATCCAACAGAAATTTTATCACCAGTTATATTTATTGAAGCTATATTATTATTTAACTTTGCCGTATTTTCAGCTATTGTAGTTTCTACATAAATCTTAGATTCAAATCCAAGTATCTCTCGTAAAGAATTTGCAATAGTAAAATCTAATTGGTAGTTGTTTAGTAGTTCTAAATTAACTCTATTCGCTAGTACATTAGCTGTAAATTTTAAATTAGAATCATTTATATATCTAAATTGTAATTCATTCAATTCGTAACTGTCTACTAGTATTGTTTTTGTCAACCAAGTAGTACTAGCATCTGTAGAATATTTAAGTTTATTACTTGTACTATCTATATTTTTATAACGTTCTAAACAGCTAAATATTAAAAACTTAGTTTATAATTTCTTACTAATTTTATAATAAAAGCTTCTCCAGATTTATTAGATACGTTAGTGGTCAAAGTTTGTAAAACGGATTCCATTTTATCTTATTTTTAACCTTTTTAGGTAATATAGATTTTAGCATTTTTTATAGATAACAAGATTAATGTGTTTATATTTAAGTAGTGATTTTAAAGTAGCATTAATCTCTTTATAATGACCTTCTTTAAAAGCAGATAATAAAATATCTAATCTGTCTTTTAGTTTATTTGGATCTTCTGGTATTATAACTAAACCTTTACCATATTTTTCGTGAACGTGCTTTTGGAGTTCCATTAGATCTTTCACTCTGTTTGCATTTTTGCACTACCAGCTGCCAAGGGGTAATATATTTCCTTTGTAATCTTTCAACCACGTATTCTGTACTAGGGAATCTTCGAAAGCACTAAATATTGACTTATTAATTTTTAGATAATGCCTATCAAGTATTGGTTTAATTGTATAAGTAGGTACGATCTAATGAAGGATCAGGTTGAAACATTTTCTGTAATGCAGCATGATCATAATATATCCGTTCTGGATTGTGTTGTTCTTCTTCTTCTTGTTTATCTAATTCACTTCTTTCAAGCAAGTCCACCTTTTTATATGCTGTTTCATTTCTGTCATTTGCTAGATGATTGTGAATTGCTAAATGTCTATTTGCTTCTGGTGTTAATTATGAGTAATCCTCTAATTTTTGTTCTAGGAATTGATTACCAGTAGAAATCGACTTGAACATCTCTTCTAGATTTTATTGTATACCTCCATTGAGTAACTTATTATCATAAATCCTTATACCAAAATCTTTTCTACTTCTAATTAACTCATCGAGTTTTTGTTGTAATGACTCATATTTTTTTAATTTAAAAATATTCTTTTTATTATCTCAGTTACTGGCTTGCGAACATTTAAAAATAATTATTTATACTCATGCGGGTTATCCCATTGTTGTTTGTATATTTTTTTTAACTCATCTTTCTCAATTCCAATATTGACATCTTGAATTATTTGTGATAAATTTATATCATTGAGTGAGAAGAATATAAAACAATTTACATTCTTTCTAATAAAATATCTATCCAATCCATCGAATGATTGAGATTGATAGATAGAATAAGAATTCATGTCATCCTTTTGTATAAAATATATTGTTGTACTTGTTGAATGTTATTATAGTTATAACACAATCATCGAAAACTACTAAATTATTTTTAATAGGATCTATATATTCCATACTAGGATTATTTACATTATTTGTAATTGTTACTTTTATACAAAATGTTTGCTTCTCTGAATTTACATATTTTATTTTCTCTTCTAGTAAATCTCCTATAGGATATTCTTGTATTTCATCATTTTCTTCATAAATATTAAAAAGATTTTGTACACCTAATGTATCTAAATATTCTAAATCTACTAAACAATTATACTAAGATTAATTTGTAGTTGTGGTAAAAATGAGTAGATTATTATAATCTAATATTTTTGGAGTAGTTAACATGTTAAAAAGTAAATGTGTTTTACCACTACCTGAACCTTCAATTAAACACATAAGCAGGAGGTTATTGGGGATAATACTACATGTCTAAATTTTTGTTTCAACATGCTTTTTTAAATTTTAAAATAAAACTTGACCACTAGTATTTAAAAATACCCCTTCACCTTCTTTATATGGACGAAGAAATATTCCTTCACCTTTTTTCTCTACATATATTTTATCAGCTAGAAATGTTTAACCTTCTGTAACTACTTTTTTAATTTCTCTAGAAAAGTTCTTCCCAAAATCTTTAACACTACCTAATATTTCATCTATGCCATTCTCCGCTACCGTACGCTCTAATTCTTCATTATGTCTTTCTATTTCTTTTTTCCTTTTATCAGCTGCTGCTTTTTCATTAGCCGCTTTAGCTCCTCCTGCTATCTCACCAGCTGTAGCTCCCGTGGCTGCTACCCGGCTCTAAATATAAGAGGGAGCAGAGTAAGAAGAGGTAAATACCCACATTTTTGTTCTTTTTCTAACTGAATTAGTTTAACTTTTGTTAAATATATTTTTTTACCTTTATGAGTAATATATCCGTTTTTCTTTCTAATTATGATGTTGTTAAATTTAAGTTCTAAACTTCAATCTTTCATTTTTAAATTAAAATATACTATTCTATTCTACTCATTTTACTGTCAATTACTTTTATAATATTTTCTGATTCTTCTAAAACTAGAGTATAGCCATTGAGAGTTGCTGCTATATTTTGTTCTAAGTGAATTGTAATTTGTACACAATTTTTAGTTATGTTCTCCGCATGAGCTGAAACGTCAAAACAGAAGACTGTATAATTATTATAAAAATCGAGAGAATTAAATTGAAATATATTACCAAATGTCTGATATAATTCTTTATAATAATGATATATGCATCAGTAATATTATAACTTTCTGGTTTAATATTTATCAACTCTTGTAGATATCTATCTTGGTTCAATCTTATTTGTAATTTCTGTATTCTAGAATTAGCTTAATTATTACCTGAAATTCCATATTTGGAATTATTTGTTGTGTATGCATTTGCTGCTTCTTTAAGTAAGTAAGTAAGTGTTTATTTTATAAAGCACTTGGCAGGGGATCTAAGTGCATGTAGAAGGTACAATTGTAAAGAGATACATAGTAATATGTAGTTAAAATATAGGACATTATATGTAGAAAGAGTAAGCTTTCAATTGTAGCTTTAATTAATTGTTTTCAGTAGTGTCATGATTTATGATTTTAGTTACGTGAGAGACGAAAGAGTTCAGTCTTCTTTCTGTTATTGATATGGGCTGCCTGAATTTTTGGGTATTCAGCAGTTTTTCTGGGAAAAGGTGATGAAGTGAGTTAGTTTCAGAATTGGCGGCTTGAGTTATTCTCCTCTCTGACATCTTTTTGAAAGTTCTTGGTGGGTTTGGGTCGCAATGAATGATTCTGAGTGCACGATTTTCCTTTCTCTGCAACTTGTTAGCTGCTTTCTTTTTCATTCCAACCATGACTATGTTCCCATGTTCGAGCAGACTTCTTATTGTTGCTTTGTGGATAGAAGTTAGTTCTACTTGACTAAGTAGCTCTCTTAGCTTCCTGAGTGGGAACAATTTGGTTGAGGTTTTCTTTGTTATGTTGTGTATGTGACAGCTCCAGTTTAGTTTGTTGTTGAAGGTAAGTCCTAAGATTTTAATTTCTGTTGATAAGTTGATGTTCGAGATGTTTGCGTTCTTCTTTTTTGTGATAATCAAAATCTGTGTTTTTTTGCTGGCTGAGATTGAGCCCAATTTGGTTGCATTGGTTATTGAACGTGTCAATAGCGTGGTCAATTCTTGCTTTGATATTCTCTGATCTTGGTATCTGTAGGATTGCTGTCGAGTCGTCGGCATATTTGATCAAAGTGTTTCTTCTAGCTGGTTCAATTTTGGTTTTTCTTGTGTATATGCAAATAGCATTGGTGAAAATATGGCTCCTTGTGGAATGCATGATGTGATTAGTGTTATGTTGCTTTGGAAATTTCTGATTTTGACGTATTATTGTCTGTCTTCTAGATAGCTTTGGATGAGTTTGATGAAACCTCTGGGTTGTTTGGTATCTTTAAGTGAGAGATGAGTTGGCCGTGGTGATGCAGGCAAAGGCCTTAGAGAGGTCAAAAGCAAGTATTGCGACAGCATCAGTGTTAGGTGAGTCAAGGTAAACATTTGTGCTATCGTGGATATGCACAAGAGCTGATGAAGTGCTTGATTCACTTTTGGACCCATATTGAAATTGACCATAATTTTCGTAAAGTTGTGATTTGATTTTTTCAAGCAGTAGTTTTTCGAACACTTTGGAAATGATGGGGAGCAGGGAAATGGGTCGAAGGTCTTTGATCGACGGGCTGGTGACTTTGGAGATCGGTGAGATCGCGCATGTTTTCTAACAGGATGGGAAGTGTCTTGCCTTGATGATGTTGTTGAAGATGTGAGTGAGTGGCATTGCTATTTGTTCGGCAGACAGTCTGAGACATTTAAAGGAAACCGTCTGGTCCTGAACCTTTGTTGTCTTTGAGGTTGGGGAGGGCTTTTCGAACTTCGTCTAAAGTAATTTTGGGTAGCCAGTCGTCGTCATCAATTTCATTGTTTGTATATTCTTTGGGTGCAAATACTTTCGATAATTGTGTGTTGATTGTATCTGATGGATTGATGAAAGGGTTGTCTGTTATGAGTTGATTAATAAGTGGGTCGATCCTAGTTTTTGTATCACAACTTGTAATTTGTTTGTAGATGATCCAAATTGAGCTTATTGTCTTCAGCTTTTCAGCCCAGATTATCTTCGAATATAGGATTGCGTTTTTTACTTTTAACTTGAGGTGCTCGTATGTTGAGAAGTTCTTCTCGCGGAAGGCTTTCCATCTTTGGTGTATCAGGTGTTTAGTTAGGGGGTGATCCAGGGCTTGTCACTTGTTGATATAGGAATTGAGTGGATTGGAATGTTTTTCAGAGCTTTTTGGAATTGTGTGTTGAAGTTGTTCATCTGTTCGTTCACTTGGGTTCTCTCATGTGTTAAGATTTCAAACCATTCTAGTGTGTCTAGTTTAGTAATAAAGCTCGATATGTTGCTCTGGCGTAAGTCGAAAAGACTGCGGAATTGTTTCGGTTTGTCTTCGGTGATTCTTTGTGTGCTGTTGAGGAAAATACAGTTATGGTCACTTGTAGAAATAGGAGGACCTACGATAGGTTCAGAGTAGTTCCTGATTATGGGTACGGAGATGTTATTTGGTCAAGGGCTGAGTTCCCTCTGGTGGCGGTTGTTATGCAGGGTGATAGGTTAAAGTTTGTGCTAATGGTGATAGTGTTGAACTTGTTAAAGTCGCCTGAAAGGATTAAATTGAACTTGGGGTTGTTCTGCAAACATTGGTCGAAGTATTGATGATTTTTTTTATATATAGAACGTAGCTACATGAACTTATGGGCTTATATAATGAAAAAAGGTAAGGCAATATTATCTCACTGGAATTTTCCTAGTTCAAGATCTTAGTGTACATTATACAGAATATTAGCGGATCTATGACATTAACTGATTTAATCAAAAATTCGAGTTTGACAAATCCGACTTATACGAGATGAATAGTATTATAAAGAAAGGTTTACATTTTTAACGAAATATGGTCTTTCTTTCATTACTATAGTATGTTTTTAAATATTCAGAAGAGTTTTAGGTATCTTAGATAGTGTGCAAACAAATCTGTAGGTAACTGGCTGTGAGACACTTATCTCTACATATCTATGGGGTACCTACCTACACAGGTGTGAGACACATATCTCCATATAGCTACGGGGTCCCTACCTACACAGATGTTCGGTCCCTATCTACACAGGTGTGAGACACATATCTCTACATAGCTATGTGGTCCCTACCTACACAGATGTGAGACACTTACCTCTACATAGCTATGGCAGGCATCCCTACCTACACAGGTGTGAGACACATATCTCTACATAGCTATGGGGTCCCTATCTACACAGATGTTCGGTCCCTACCTACACAGATGTGAGACACTTATCTCTACATAGCTATGGCAGGCATTCCTACCTACACAGGTGTGAGACACTTATCTCTACATAGCTATGGCAGGCATTCCTACCTACACAGGTGTGAGACACTTATCTCTAGATAGCTATGGCAGGCATTCCTACCTACACAGGTGTGAGACACTTATCTCTAGATAGCTATGGGGTCCCTACCTTCACAGATGTTCGGTCCCTTATACCTACACAGGTGTGAGACACTTATGTCTACATAGCTATGAGGTCCCTACATGCACAGATGTTGGCCCCAACTTATGGGGTCCAACCGGTACAGTCCACAGTGCCCCCTTTGTAATTTGAAGGGGGTCATTCGCACCCCCTGGAGACCCGCATGATACTGTAAGATATGTAGACAATTTGAGTTCCACGAATAAAACATGATTAACATTGCATTAATGCCAAATATGTTTAGAATTTTTTTAGATTAATAAAAGTTTAAAATTATATACGCTATTGCATAGCAACCAACTTGAAGTCAGCACTCTTTATATTTATTATCTTTGTAGTAAAACAAGTATATTCTCAGATAGATGTTTGGAATAATAATTATAAGATAAACAAAGGGATTACGAATATGTATTTTCAACAAGTTTATACACATATTTCATATATTTTATATCTCATTGTTCATAACTGTAAGAAGATTATTATATAAATGTATTTTTTTTGTATAATTAAATACTACAGTTTGCAAGGTTTCCTAAATAGAAATATTCATAGGCTTATGTAAAGCTAAATTATTTCGGGTACATATATTTAACAACAAATTTCTTTCGTGGTATTAAACTTTGCATACGGTTATTTATAATGATTAGTCTGTACAATATTCCATTTTTATTATTACTATACTATATATTAAAATGTGATAATTTTATATGCAGAGTTTTACTTGGGTAATTTGTATAATGAAAATTCAGTAAGAACATAACAATTCTGAAATAATCATGATTTAAAACGGTAATATTAATAAATAATATATATAGAAATACATACTTAGTTAAGTGTGTTTAGAAAAATTATAGTACACAAGTGAAATAGCAAATTTTTAAATATTATTTATAATATGTATATTTTTAATTCAATGAATATGATTAATAAATTAGAAAGGTATTGTTGAGAGACGAGAAGAAATCAGCTTTTAATTATAATTTAAAGAAATATTATTGAATATAATTTATTAAAATGATCAAAAACGTAAATTACAAACAATTTTTTCGTACAGTAGAAACACTTTTGTAATACTACATATTAGCAAAGAGAAACATGATCATCAAAAACTGTATTCCACTAGTTTCATCTTATACTATCATCACCCAGATTAATAATATCTATTACACTAATTCCAAAAATTAAGTTTAAATTATAGGCTAGAAATACTGAGTACTACATACTCGTACAACATACAAAATACAATACAATACGAATAAAAGACAATACAGATCAAGATCAATTCTTTAAGTAAGAACGAAATGACAGAGATTTGAAAACGAACTGATATAAGAGTGAACAGATTGCTTAAGACAGTTATTAAGAATCGATTGGTTACATACTTTATAATGATTCTTTTATGGAAAAGTGAAAAACATTAAGAATTTAAGAGAACCAACCATTATTAGTTTTAGAGTTTGATGTTAGATTTTAATAAATTAAACTTAATTTACAAGACGACAATTTTTAAACAAAATTATTTTAGTAATGCCTAAAGCATTTGCACTAGCAGAACAATGCTACACAGGAAATCAGAAACCTGTTTCTAAATATGAAATATTTGAAATATGTAGATTGACAAGTAGAGTATTTCCTCTAAATTATTATACATTCGCTAAAATTTATAATAATGTAATTTCTATATTAGCGATATTAACACTAAAAAATGTATTCGCTTGTATTACTTATTGCGTAGAGGAACTAAACATTTTTAAAGTAATGTCTAAATTTATTAAAGGTGATTTAATTTTCTCTTGCAGCTACTATTTTAAACTTAGGCAACTATTTTTTCTACAATATTCCCAATATTTTGAAATTTTAATTTTAATTATTAAAATTGAATGTCATCTAATTTTGACTTGCAATTAAAGAAATGAAATAATATTTTAATAATTTAATCTTTGAATTACGGTTACAGAAGCATTTAGATTCACGTTAAAAGCATATAATATACCTATATTAATTTTAAATTTGTGAAGTTTCTAAATTACTGTTTGTCATTATTTTTAAAAGTCAACACTTTAATAACTAATATACTTTAAGAAATGCTATAAAAATGAAATATATTGCAAATACCTTGAAAATTTAAGTCTAAAAATAAATTATTAAATTCATCTATTCAAGTATATATTATTATATTTTATTAAATCTGTACTCAAAATATTTTTGATATTAGCTAATATTGAATCACTGTAAATCTTGAATTTTAATATATACATGTATGATATTAATTATATTGATTATATTCCATTCTAATATCATATTGAATGCAACATTAAATAAATCAAAATTTTTTAACAACAACTGCATTGAACTGGTGACACTTGGTTGGTTGATTTGAAAAAAATGTGGTTGGAATGTAACTTGTAGTAATACTTAAAATGTTGTCATAGATTAATTGTTATTAAATGGACAATTTCGCTTATTTAAAAAGTACGTGTCATTTTAAAAACAAAATTTTATTAAAATTGATCAAAATATTCATGAATTGCTGTAATTTTATTGGCGAAAAAGTATGTTATAATAAGAGTATTTTAATAAATATATAATTTCAAAATTATGCGTGATATATAGCTGGTATTTTATAAAATTTCTTTGGAGCAATTAGTTATACAAATTTTCGACAATTAAAAGGTAAAACTGATTCATTCTATTTGTCTATTTTACTAGAATTTTGGTAAATATCGAATTAATTCGTGGTTTGAAAATTTTTATAATCTTATTAAGGCATATAAAATCTATGCAATAGTTTATTTCTAATTTTAAATCATTTACGAGTTATATAGATAATTACAAATTTCGCTAATACAAGTTATTATAATATTTATAACAATTTATTATTTAACAATTTATCATAATACAAATTATACGAATTAATTATTAATTATTATCAATTTGACACATTTTTGTCAAACTAATTATGCGAAAGAACACAAACGAGATTGACTATTTTTTTGCCAAATTATGCTTATGTAGAATTCAAAGAGGACAATTATGAAATATTTAATTCGTAGCTTTGAAGTGAAACTAAGTTCTAGATTAGATTTGATTTGTACAATGAAAACTTATAAGAAAAGCTTTGGAACAATGGAAGTTTCTTGAGTGGAATTATGGAAAGAGATATAGTTTTATTGAATTTATTACTATTGAAAAAAATAATGCAAATATTTCATAAATGATTTCATGAATCGTCTAATAAACGTGTATATTATTTGACGTATATGTATGTCACCATTTTAAATAGGAATAGCATAATTGCAGACATTTTACGAAAACTGTTGTGCAAAAGAAGCTTTACACAAAGCGTACAACATCTTGGCCAACATTACTTGGAAATTAATAAAAATGTTCTTATAATTATTTTTGATATATTTTGTTTGAATTAAACCTTAGAGACGTTAATATATATTCAAACTTGACAGATTTTAATTTTCAGTAAAAAATTTGTCACGTATTTTACAAACTTAGTTTTGAGGAAATAATTTGTAACTGTTTATTTGTAATTTTAATATATATAGATATAATTAGAAATATACCTTGTTTTCATTTTTTTAGAGATTTCTGATTTTCGTTTTTTCTCTTTTTATTTGATTCTGATGCCTTTTTAAATATTTACAATAAACATTTTTTGCGTTGTTTTGCGTCAAGATGCTAGTAATATTTGTATCTTTCTTATAATTTAATATACACCTTTTTATTCATTCCTCGAATTACTAAACATATTTTCCTTATATTTCTGGTTTCAGGCTACTTGGTTCATTTTTTGCTTGCTTGCGATATCAAGTGGGCGTTCCCTAACCATTTATTCCTTATTTTTACACACTGGGACATCTGTACTGCAATTATCAATGTTTTAGTGTAGAGTGATTGACAGATGACATATTATATGAAGATTTCCTATTTCTTTGAAATTGTATGCAACAAGGAAATTCAGTAAATGTGTGAACTAAAATAATAAATATTAAGACAATTTCTGAGTAATTGAAACAGTTAACTAAAAGATATATAATAAATTTATTAAAAAAGTATAGCAACAGACAAAATACATCTAGTGTGAAAAATAATTTAAACAATATCACTAAAAAATATTTCAAAGTTTTGAATATTTCTTACTCTCGTTTCTTACTTGAATTGTTATCTGAACTATTTTCATATTTTACACACTCGGCTCTGCTATTTATGTATCCAAAACAGCTGTGCTTCTCAGTCATGTCATATTCGATTTATTTTTGTACTATATATAGTACATACATCAACCATAGTTATTCAAACAAATATATATGGCATCAACAGAGGAACTACTTTCAATACAATTAACTCAATTTTCAAATTACAATGACTATTTTAACGTGGTTAAAATAATGTAATTATAATTATTGATCATACACATAATAGTAAGATTCAAAATCAGATCGAAACCTAATCTTTGAACCACTTCAAAATTAATCATAGTTTTATTTGAACGTCATCTTAGTGCATATCTCTGATCATAAAATCTACATAGTATGCGATGATTTATACGTTAGAAAGCAGATTTATTATTTATTAACGTATTTGTGTCGGTATTGGTCAATAGGAGTTAATTCTAGGAGTGATATAGGAGCGACAATTTTGCTAAATCTTATTCAACGCATGCATTAGTTTCTCCTTTTATATTTTGTTAAAGGCGCTCTAAATTTTGTGAATACATTATAATTGAATTTTACATAATTCGTGCTAATATTTATTTTTCTTACTTAATACAAAACATTAAAAATATACAGGAGGATTAATTTAATCAAAAAATCAAACGTTCGATGTTTACTCTCAGTTGATAGGTACATGGTAAAATATTATCCTCATTTATTATTTTGCATTATGGACATCATCCAGGGAAGGTAACTAGTGACTCTGGTGTAGACACCGGGGAATCCAGTCTCTCCGCATCCCAATCCGAATGAGACAGTTCCAGCCAGGATCCAAGAATCCCTTACTCGACACATAAGGGGTCCTCCTGAGTCAAACTGAAAAGTTTGGAAGAGACAATTTCAATCTGTAGCATACTGGAAAGAATAGTCTAGCTTATACTGAGTATTTATTTAGTATTATTACTATACATTTTTGTAACCTTGATGGTGTAATTATTTAACAAAAGTTAAGCTTGATAATACCAATTTTTAAGAGAAAATGTCTTATTAATAATTATTACCTACATATGCAAATAACTAGATTCCCTAATAAAGAATGAAAGCGGTGCATTTATATATGTATTACATAAAACAACTGAATCTGAGAAATATAAGATTTTAAATATCAACTAACTGTCCGAAAGATGTATTCACCTCACAATGAATAGAAACCTTTTAAAAACTGAAAATTAAAAAAACTTGATAAACACCAAAATAGTACTATACCTACTCTAGCTACACATTTTGCTTAATGATTTATTATTTTTACATAGATACCATTAACTAATTTAAATTTAAGTGCACTTATAAGTTTAAACTAACAAAATATTACGACAAATTATTTATAGTTATCTTTATACAAACAAATAAAAAAGGATTTCGTTTTTTTTAACCAACTATGACTGCCTAGCATATCCGTACTTTCATCACGTAATTCAAAAAGATTCCCACGAAATAGTGTTTTAAAAAGCTTTAATAGCATTTTTAAATAGCATATCATTTAGTGACTTTATTCAGAAAATAATCTTTCTAAAGGTAAACAAAGCAAGACAACATGTATTTAGGTACATGAATACATTAACCAAATATTGATAGGTTCATCTTTTGTGATATCAATTCCTTTTGTTTTATTCTTAACGCTTTTCTATTAATAGTTTTGACTACTTTTTAAATTCTGTCTGCAATCTTTTTTCATAAAGGTTTAGGTGTTTACTGTTTTCTTGGTTTCACCAATAATAAGCATAATATATTTAAATTTAAAGCTTATGTTCCTATTGTATTTTTTCATATTGTACTATCTTTCAGCACATTGACATTTCCTTTTTTTTAATTTTGAGGGTTTTTAGTGCAATTCTTTTTTTGTTTGGGTTTAAGTGGTTTTACAATTCAAAATAATTTGATATACAAAAATGTAATATTAATATTGTTAACTATGTGATTATCATGTAATGTAATATAATGCTTACACGAATAAAATTTTTGATTAGATGTGAAAGAAATCAAAATTTAAAAGATATCGACTTATCTTTGCACAAGGCAACATTTCTATAATTAAGGAAATTAAAAAAAATCAATGAATTTAATTTGGTAAATACTGGTTGGTACTTATGGATATTTTATTTCCCATGATAACCTTTTTATAATATGTTTTATTATAGCTTGTTTATAGGAAACTGCAATTATTAAATAATACAATAATAATAATAATAATAGATATTAAGACATTATATGTTAATTTTGTATATATATGCTATAATATTATTATATATTGCAATAATAATTATAATGGATATTAAGATCATTATGCTTATTCTGTATATATGCTATAATATTACTAAATATTGCAATAGTAGATATTAAGATCATTATGCTAATTTCCATATTAGATTAAAATGATTGTTGTAAAAAGTTGTTTAGTAAATTAGATAAACATAGTTACTTAAATATAAGTGTACCCAATTGTTATGTACCCATTAATATCCGCACGTAGTTTTTCCTACGTGTCAATTTTTCAACTTAAATAATTTATTTCTGTTTAATAAATAAATACAGTTTATGGTATTTCGTATAATATGATGATTTTATTATATAGTGAAATGGAGGAACAAAATAATAATTTATAATATAAAATTATGTTAATTATTACGTCTATACTAACAAATTATAGGAGAAATTTGAAATCATAAAAAAATGGGTATCAGGGGTTAAAGTAAATTATCTTTCAAGCGGATAATCTATTACATATGAATCAGACAATAAATAATGACCAGTTGACGCCCCACTTACTTGACATGCATCTCTCCCTTCAGTACCAGCACAAATGTTTGAATGGAGTACTTGATAGCTTATTGAAAAGAATCCTTGAATATTTTTGTAGCTTTCTGAACATTTTTCGTTTGAAATAATTGGAACTTTCGCGTGACGCAGACTTTTAGATAAAACTTTACCATCTGGAAAGTTGGATTATGTAGTACTTTGGAGGTAATATCGTGGGAAGCATATTAAGTACATTTATATTAAGATGCATAAGTTCGTCACAAAAATAGTATTATTCCATAAATAAATAATTGATTTACAAATCTATTATATGGTACTAAATTACGGCGAAGATAGTCAACGCTTAGGCCGATATCAATAATTATACATTGAAAAAGTTAAAAGGTGCATTTAAAAATTGCATACCTAATAAATTGCATATTTAATAAATAGGTACGGTTAACTTTTGAAAATTGTGTTGTTCAACACGCTTTATGCGTACCGTAATTGTGAACTGAATTGTAATATTTAAATATTCTAAATTAAAAACTGTAAATGATAACACTGCTTTATATACTCGTATATGGGGATACATATGCACATAATATGTATTATGTAATATGTAAAATATGTTATACAAATATGTAAGTATATAATTTAGATATGTATGTTTTCAAGAAGATTATTTCACGTGAAATCAAATAAAATACATAATTCAGTATAATATATAACGATTGATAATAGCTATATGAAAAATGTAATTCTGAATATATTGAAACAATTCTTAAAGAAATATACAGATGTTTAGTTAACTGTAAATGTTTATTTTAAGCTTGATCTATAATAACTGATTAATATAATAAAAAAAGTATTTCAATCATTGAAATTAAAGAATATTTACATAGTAAATCAAATATCAATGATTAAGTTATACAGGATGTCCCACAAAATGATTACCCTGATTGATCATTTTTAGTTCGCAATTGTTAAACATTTAAGCTTAACGAATTTCCACATTTGACACAAAAAATTTTAACCTGGGAAATAATTTTTGGGACACCCTATATAATATAATATCTGCACTACATGATATTAAACGATACGGTAGCGTCTCAAGCCAAAACCAAAAGCTTCGGCAATTTGCTTGATAGATGCTAACAGTTCTAGTCATTAATGCTAAAATGAATAAGTCAATCTTTGACAGTTAATACATCCTGCTAGAGTGTAATAAATAGCTCAATTTCAATATTAACGTAATCGCGAAGTGCTTGCAGTACAAAATGCATCTAAGTTAAACCTTTAAAGGGGTAACCAGATATCTTTTTGAAACGAGTCGTGCTACAGTACATTGAAAATATTGTTGTACATCTGTACAATATTTTGTTGTGCCTCAGAACAGCAGACATTTTTTAGTAAAATATGGTTGCATACTACTACAAAATACAATATGTTGTACAGCAGAATTATAAATTTATCTTAAGAAAGTCAAATGTGATTAAACCAAAATGAACGCTATCAAGATAGCGTTGACAAGGCAAAATAGTTTTTAGGTTTATATATTGAAAGATTGTTTACGTTTTCATATCCATTCGCATCAAAGTTAGAATAATAAAATCCGTATAATTGGGTTTAACACGTATGTTTTAGGAAATAATTATAATTTCCATGGAAATTAATTATATTGGCGATGCCTTACAATGTTTAAAAATATATTTTTGAACTTTTCGTAATTTAATATATAATTTATAAAGTTAAATGCTTTTTCTGTCATTTATTTAAGTATAGTCCTTAAAAAAATATATATATAAAAACGGATGTGTTGCAAAAATGAATGACAAAAAGGGAGGATAAATAAGTTAAAATAATGCCGTTGATATGTAGATCCGTTTTAATGAAATTGATACGTTAAGAATGAATTATGACAATATCTACTGTTCTAAAACAATATACAAATCAATATGTAACATATAAATAAACTGAAATATTCATATAAATAGGAGAACATATTTTTGGCGATGGTAAAATTTTACAGAAGAAAAATTAAAACTTATATGATTACACAATTAATAGTTTTTATTAAACAAATAAATATAAAATATACAATTAATACATTGACAAATCTTTTGATAGAATTGTTGTTCTCTTATTTTAATCCTTTTTGCAGCTTATATTTATAGTACATATTAATCTGCATGAGTATTTTTGTAACAAATATTGTAACAATTAAATGTTGACGCACTTTTCATATCAATTTCATTAATTACTGAACTACGTAAATATCATCAACATTATTTTAACTTTTTTCCTTTGAGGAGCTCGTTTCTTGACTTTCATGTTTTGTTTAAAAACTATATTTCATATATTTTCCTTTATTAAATTAATTATAAGAATACAATTTTTATTTCTTCACTTAAATATAATTGAACTTATAAGATAGGAGGAAATATTGATCTTACCTTCGTTACTTCCCCAGCCTGCTACAAAACACTGCTTTCCCGAGAAGAATTCCTCATCAATATCTGGCAGACATATCGCATTATTCATTTTGCTTAAATGGACTGGCTTTTCCAACTTGAGAAGAGCTAAATCATCCTGCATTACTGAAATGTAAATAATATACAACATTTGATATAACTTTCTCAAAGATTCACGCATTCTTTAATGAGGTCTAGACTGACGTGCATGTTAAAAAAAAATAAAAAAATAAACTGTTCTTTAATCATTGAAATATATATATATGTTAACCTTGAAACACACATTTTACACTGTTTCTTATAATTATTCTGCCTTTGTCTTATTAATAAGGATATGGAGTTATAATAAGTTTATAACAAACTGTATTTATATCTATTTGCAAATGGCAACTCCACATTTTGTTGGGATTTAATATAAGGGAGCAATATAAGCATCCATCACCCTATATTATTGTAACCCAAAGGTGCCCAAACATTGCATCCCTTTTGTCAAAAACCATTAAAACATATTTATTATATTAAATAGTACACCTCCTATATTTATTTATATCGTCAAAGTCCGATTCATTAAATTAATGTCATAGTTCACAAAATAAAATAAAAATAAGTTTTTTTGTTAAAAT
Source organism: Invenusta paracnida (assembly GCA_036023295.1). Classification (NCBI taxonomy): domain Eukaryota; kingdom Metazoa; phylum Platyhelminthes; order Proseriata; family Coelogynoporidae; genus Invenusta; species Invenusta paracnida. Next base: position 16,448 of record JAYRBW010062609.1, read on the forward strand.
ATATTCATTTTTTCATAAACATAATTAATTTTTCAGAAAATAATAAAACATCTTTTTATACATATTTTTCAATAAAAACATGTTGACCATTTTTTCCAATTAAATATATTAAAATACATCTTTGAAGTTTAAAATCTCTACTCAATCTAGCTTGGTATGCAGGGGATTTAAATGATTCTAGAATTTAATTTATCTAAAAGAGAAATTTAAAAGAGATTACTGAAAGAATTTAAGATAACCTTAATAAATAAAGGCTATAGTCATTTTTAATAAAAACAATTTTTTTCATTAAAAATTAAAAAAAAGTTAAACAAATTGTTTATGAAGTTAGATAAAAACTTTTGTTTTAGTGATAAAATTGATTTGTTTTTATATTTTTTAATGTCTGTGTGCTTCTTCATAAAACTTGTAAACTCACATGGATGTGTGGCATTAAAGAATATGGCCTTGACACCGATATCTTCGTTTGCAAGATTATCTTTAGTAAGCTTTTCACGAATTCTAACTGTCCAGGATGATGGGTTGCTATTCAGGAATGGAAACCTTGCGTTACGACTAAATGGAAAGAAACACTATGATAATATGATTAATTTAGCTTTTGTATTTGTATCAACTGATATTAATCATTTTGAATTAAAATATTCCAGTGAACACTATTTATATAGTATGATCTAATACAAACAAATAATTAAAATATGAGATATGAAGTATATCTATCAGGAACTACTACAACTAAATATATTAGAGATTTTTCATTTTGTAAAAAAAGTATTTAATTGGAAAAATGAAATAAATGCAGTTATGTACAAGAAATAATACATACATATATAATTCTAAATAAATATTGAATACAAATTTCATGAATAAATGATAATTTTAAATCAGTAAATTGTGTCAAAAGCGTTAAATAAAATATTTGTAACATCAACATTTTCTGAGTCAATAATTCCAAAACTTAAAGTTCATATTAGTTTAAAATATATTTTGTATTTAAAAAAATATATCTTATAATTACGACAGTACGTAAATTATAAATAATTGTAACCATTCAACAAATTATAATATAATTTAAATATTTTTCAGGTAATACATGAACTTTTGCATTAAATAATTGTTATTATTTCCAAGTAAAATTAATTCAGAGTTATAGAGGAACCACTATATTAAATAATATAATATATTATATGTATCTTTAATTTACAATATTCAATAAGTTACATTACCGCTATAACTATCTATTAGTTTTATTAAAATACTTATATTTTAGACATGTAATAACCCCCTAATATTACCAAACACGATATTACAATATGTAAACCAATTAACAATTACTTGAAGTATACCTAATCATTCATTTTTATTATGATCTAATGTTCCTATTATTGCAATTATATTTTCTTATTGCATAATGTGTTAAAAAATGTTCCTCTAAGATTTGTTTCTTTCAAACTTATATTTGAAGCGTTTCTAAGGTGAAATAAAAAAAAATCCTTTTATCATTGACTATTTTATAAATTTTTTTTTTAATTTGTAACTTTTCGTGATTTTTCACGTTTGTTTAAAGTATTTTGATTTCAAATTTTTCAAATTTAATATTATTGTTTTTAGTAACCACGAATCTGCATGGATATATTTAGTTCAACTTACACAAAGCAGTGTTTTGCAGTGATCACCCACTGCGCATGAATAAGAGTTCCTCCGCAGATCATGACACTTCTCCCTTGTACACTGAACCAGAACGAAGTGAGCCATGGCCACTGGTCCGGATTGCTGACACTGCCACCTACTATTCTTTTAGATAATTGGTGCAAAGTACCATCGTCCGTGTCAATATGAGCATTTCGACCACATTTTTGACTCCAAGAAAAGGATTGATACAGTTTGTCATCTAATAAATGTTCCGAAATGGGAGGTTATATTTTAATATAATGCAATAGTTGTAACTTTGTTAATATTTAAAATCCAAAGTATTTTTCTTTTTAATATAACGTGTTTTAATTTCTATGTTACATCATACGTTAATTTAATTTATCACTACATAAGTTTAAATGTTAAAAGGATTATGTTCATAGTTTATATTAAAATATACGCATTATTTATGAAATAACCTTTCGGACAATTCCATAACTATAGTTAATATTTTATTTTATTTTGAAATATTAATTAATAAACTCAACTAAAAAGAGGCGGTATACCACAGCATACATATATTTATACATATATAGGAACTATACTAAAGCGTGACATGTATAGTTATATATAATTAAAGTCATTAACATTTTTAGCGTCTGCACCACCAAAAACATTCCTATTAAAACAATAGATAACAAAAACTTACAGATATAATGCTTGTTTAGTTGTCATAATTTTTACGATTAATCTTATACAAATTTAGATTTTAAACAAATAAAATAAATCCTTTATATAAAAGGTTTTAATTATTGCATAAATGTAGTATAATTAAACTACTTATTATATGTATACATAACTTTGTAAAATATTCATAAAACTATTTTTTTTTGGAAGTGATTATTATAAAATAGCCAATCAATTATGTACATTAATAGTAACCAACCTAGGTGTTGAAAATGGTTATAGTATAAGATTTGAATATTATACTGAAATAGAGAAACAGTAAAATAAATATCCGACTTTAATACGTTTTACAAAATATATTGCTCTGATTATTACGATTTATAATTTATAAACTAACCTTTGGTTCTGAACACCTAAATCTATTATTCTCTTTGTTGTTTTAAGTATTATAATTTATAGCATTTGAATATAATAGTTATGTTCTACTTATTAATATATAGTATGTATGTATACAATTAGAACATTAAAAGAAATAATTTTAGAAATGCTAATAGTATTTATCAAAAAGGTAATAACATGTTTTATTAATTTTATAATTTATAATATATCATATGATTATGTCTATATCTATAATTACAATCCTACTTTTAATTTTTCATGGAAATTCGACTTCATGAAAGTATATGATATTAAAAGTAAAAAAAAACTTACCGTTTAATACCAGACAGCATAGACTTTTTATCTAAAAAATTATGGCAATAATACACTTTGAGAGGGATATCGAAATATAAAATACACACAGATATATATATATAAAAAAATAACTACGTTTGAAATGTTTGAGATAGTTTTGTTCTATATATGTAATTATTTTTATAGTTAATGTACATATATGCATGTAAAATACCAAAAGTGAATTGTTATAAATGAATGTAAATCATATAATAAATGTAATTTAAATAAAACTTTAAATGCATTATATTTACAAGAAAATTTTGCAAGTTATATAACCCCACTTTATTAATTGAGATATAATTAAAGAATAATAATAAGTATGATAACTTCAACTATATAATAGTATTTATAATTTTAAATATAAACTTTCTTGTTTTTCACTAATATACAAAATTATGGAAATTCATGAAATCTAAACAAAATACAGGCTATACAAATTCACAAAAATATCCTTTTTTCACTCTTCAGTGTCGTATAATGTTTGTAAATATAAAAACATCAAATAAGCAAAAACATATTTTCGAAAAGTATAATCTTATTTGCTTATCATTTTCAAACTAGAGGATTTGACGATGTCACCAGAGGGTTTCAAAGTTAATAACATTGAAAGTTACATAGTCTGTTTTTGTAATTATGTTGGCAATATCTTTCAATCTATTGCAAACTATTGATCAAAGCGAGCAAAGGCAGGGTTTTCTTGGGGAGTTATATGCAAAGGAATAGATTTTTATGTTCAGTGTTTATAGGCCTATCATGGCGTATATATGTAAGCCTAACATTTCATATTTTTACCTCTATATTTTAGACCACCATATATTTTGGTTTTATTAACCGGAGAAATCTTGTTAAATGTTCAAGAATAGTAAAAAAAAACATAGAAAAGAAGGCATTATGAAGCATTTAACTTATTTGATCGATTTTATGTAATTTCCGTATTTTGAATTTACATATATTGTTTCATGTCCAAATATATATACTGAAAAGTGAAATTCTTTCTGAGAACCTCTATGAAAAGAATAAAATGAAATATTAATGTCATACTATTGTTGTGTTCCAATCTCTTTATCTTAGACGAGGGTGACATGTGGGAGATATCTCTCGACTTATTCAAGACAATTTCTTTAAGTTTCTTCAAATTGTTAATTATTTTGTGTGATAGGTAAGCTTCACATTTGGACTCCAGTATTGGCAAGAGCTAGGCATCTCAGTATACCACATATTCAATGGTTTCGTCTTTCATATTACATATTTGGCATATCACTGCATTGCATTGATGATCGTTGAATCCGTGATAGGTTTTGTTTTGGATGATACTTACCCATCCTGTGGTAATATTGTCTGCTTATTTCATAGTGTATTGTCTAAATGTTGTTGCTTTTGCTCTTATAAAATAGTGCGCGCAGGCTTTTTTTAGCATTAGTGTTGTTTCAAATTTTCTCTAATGCAAGTCTTCGGTTATTCCGTTTCTCCAGTCTGACATTTGAATTCTTCAGACTACTCTATAGTTGGTGTGATATCAAAATTAATGTGACTTTTTTGTGAAAGATCAGCTGCCTTTTTCGCTAATTCATCAACTCTTCCATTTATGCCAGACCACATTGAAAAGCTTCAGCCAGGATCCACCTGATTTCTATGGTGATGTTTAGTTTTCCAGTTTATTTAACTTTCCATAATTTAATGCGCTAAGCTTGTAGCCTACTTGTTAGTCTCGTCACACGATTTGAAGTAATGATATATTAATGAAAAAACAAACAATGACTCAATGGTATTTAAATACAATAAGTACGATTGAAACGTAAAATACAAAGTGTTTACCTAAATTATTTTTAAACGTTAACATTTCACAATAAGTATTCACATTTGATCTTAGATTTATGAGTATTAGAGTAATAATTATTATTATAGTTTTGTATAGCGCCGCAAATTGCTGTCAATGTCAACAGAATTTAGACAATAAATTTAAATTTTAACCAATAAAAAATAAATCAACAGAAAACAGAAAATTACAAAAACAAATACGTTTTGAGTTTGGCTTTAAATTTTTTTTAATCATTGATGTCCCTCAGCTCATGAGGCAGAGCATTCCATAACTGTGAGGCGGCGACCAAAAAGCACGGTATCAATGACGTTGAGCTTTGTGAAGTTTTTGAGTAAGTATAATAATACTCGATTGCTTTGTAGCAACGCCAGTGATATCGATTTTTATAAGCCGCTTAATATATGTATAATGGTGCAGTTTTGTTTATTTTATGTTTTAGTAATTAATTAGTTTTAATAAAAAAAAGTTATACTAAGTATACATTTACAATGCCGGCGCAGTTATAAAATATAGTAATAATTATTAGTTCTAATTATAGCAATACACCTATTCATTCAACTTTCAGTTTTAACAGAAAGATAAGTTTAATTGGAGGTTTTACAGTTATCACTTAACAGTCTTTACAATGATCAGGAACTATTTTATCAATCAGGATACAGGTGAACGTCTATTATTGTTACAACTTTTCATTCTAAAATCAGTGCAGCGATTATAAAATGTAATTTTCAATTATAACATATTCTTTACATTACTATTCAAGTCAAATGTTTATTAAAATTTTTAGTAATACTACAATAAATTAATTAGCATAATGACATTTTTAATCTGCCTATTATTGTAAATATATTTAAATGAAATCACGTAATTAATAAATTTATTAATAACATCAAAAAATGATATTGTTAATTATATAGAATAATGTAATGAATGATGCACGTATTTTAGATTAAAATATTCTCGGATTGTAATATATTTATGTTTTAACTTATATACTTTTTATAAGTAACTTGCATTAATCATAAGGAAAATGCCTTAAACCGTTGCATTTAGATTTAAAGTGAATATTTAATAAATTATCTAGTTTGGCATAATATATTTCTTTTTGTTTGCTATATGTATATTATATACTTTAATTTATAAAATAAGTTTTTGGAATCGAAGCTAAATTTATATATTAATTGCGACTATTTTAATAAAATATCTTTATATAAATTAAATTTTCCGTATATTTTAGACATATGATATATAATATCTAAAACTTCAATCAAAATGGCTTTTTCAGGCTTTTGAAAAATCATTTGGTTGAAAATGTTATTATACAATTGATATAATTATATAACATCATTAGTTTTTTTATTTAATTTCTTAGAGCCGTCGCTTTATATATTGAAACATTAAGTGTATGAATATAAAAACTAAAATGACCTTAATAATAAAAACAGTAATATTATTTCATTAAGATTTTTAGAATAGATCTATTGTTGTCATTTTTAGATGTTTGATTATTATGTTGGATAGTTCAATAATTAATAAATATACAGTCTTATACAAATACAATTTTTATATTATAAATACTTTGCTCAATGGAATAAATGGATTTCAAAAACCGTCAAAATAGAAAAAATAAAATTATTTTATTTTTCTAACTAAAACTTAACTCTGACTTATCTTTACTCTTATTCGATATAATGTATTTATTTGTTCTGATTTGATACTCATTGTATTCATTGTCAAAATGTATATTGTCCATTTGATTTTGAATTTTGTATTAATTTATAGATAGCAAAACATGTTAGTTGCAATAATATTCCATTAACTTTTTCTTTGAAATATTTGTTTAAATAAAAGTAAATGAAAATACCATATGTGTTTTAAATTACTGATTGGTAACTTAGACACTATATGTATACTATAAAGTGGTGTTATTGTAATGCATAGATAAATATACAAATAAACGTAAATGTTTGATACGTTAAATTACTTTAATCAATATAATATTCGTATTATTTAATTACTGAGAAATAAAAGTGGAATAGGAAACTTACCATTATGCTAGATAAAATAATCGTTGAAAATTTTACACAAATCATTGTATAATTCCTTATTGAATTAAATATTCAACTGTTTTAATTGAGTGAAATATACCCAACAACTATATGAACACAGACGTAAGAATTTTAATAAAATGGGTGATGAATATTTAAAGAAGGTGGATGATATTTGATATTGAGTTTAAATTAACTTTTATTGGTTACTGACTTCTATTAAAAGTATAATACCTGTAATTTATTCATATGACAGTGGAAAATATTTACGTTTTGGTAAGTATGTGCTATAATTGATTATTTGAGATTATTAGTATAATTATTAATATGTTTATACATATTTCATTTAATTACCAAACCCTTTAATTCTAAAATATAAAAATTCTTATATATTACGTAGTAACCATATAAATACGGGTTTTAGAATGTATATACTGACAATTGTATACAAATTATGTATAGTGTATACACCATACTTACAATGTTTGAAATATTCATTATTTAAGGATTTGATAAGGATTTGACTAGATTGCTGTTATATGTAGTTATTTCATAACTACTACTAAATTGATAGTATAGTAAATTGTATATTTGAAAGTATTAACAAAACGCAATAGTGCATATTTATACATAGATTGAAAATAGAAAGTAATAAACACGCGAGAAAAATGTGTATTGTTCATGCTCTTGTAAGTTATCCTTAAAAAAAATTGAACATGATATATTTTAAAGTAAATATACGACTTTATTTAAAATTTCCAAACTTTTTAATGATTCCACTTTGGGCAATATATAACCATCAAATATATAAAAAAGTAATCTGTATGGTGTATCTAAAATACTCTTTAAACAAAGGACTCATAATTAATATGAAATAAATATATTTAGATATTTCTTGTTCTTAACTTTCTTAGCGATTTTAATTGCTAAATAACTAATCCAAAAGGCCTTTTCCTCACTCCGTTCAATGTATACAATATTTAACATGATTGATTGAAACGCTATATACTTGCAAATAAATACTAACAATAATAGAAATAATTGCCTCAGGTATTTTTGTCATGATATATATGTATATTATGTATATTATGTATATATATGGTTTTAGGTACATATTTTACCTAATCACTATATAACTATAATTTTGATAACACAAATATTTATATACATATGTATGTATATAAACTAGGTATTTAGCATCATGGCATAACATTAACATAGTTAATTAATTTTTAGCAATTTAGAAGTTTAAAACCATAGAGTAATTATACAAAGAGTGTTCACTCTTTTAAATTATGCATGCAGTTCAATACTACTATTTACCTGCGCAAGAGCTTATGCAAAATAATGTTTAAAAAACTGAGAACAATTAAATCGTGTATGTAGTAAAACAGCTTGAGATATACAAGCAATAAATTATTTATTCTAGACAATTTACGCATGTTAAAAGTGTATGAATATATATATTTGTTCTAAAAATTAATTTAATCAAAATATTTAATACTACTTTTTACCTTCTCATTTACATAAAATTTATTAAAATAAAACGATTTTTTATATACCACGATTTACAGCGCGATGTATATGAAATCGATAAGAGTGAACACTCTTTGTATAATCATTACTCTATGGAATATATTATAACATATTTAACAGCAAATATTTTAAATCGAAGAAAATTTTTGAAAATAATTTAAAGTATTTGGAATTGGTAAAATGTTAAAATGTTTTGAAAATACTATCTTTCATTTTAGCAATAAAACTGTTTAAAGTATTATACCTTGTATCTAAGTAAATATTTCAAAAATAAGATATTTTTATATGATATAGTTTTTGCATGGAAATCATGCTATATCGATAGTTATACACACGCTTTTTATAACTAAGAGATAGATAAGGTGTGGTATAATATGAAACAACAAACTTAAAACAAACATTTATAGTATAACATAAGTTATTGTTGAATTTGTTCCATAATATATGTAACAAATATTATATTTTTTCACTTTACTTTGCTATTTAAAACATTCTTCTCACCTATACATCATTATTATGGTACATGTATAATTCATGCATGTAATTTCAATTAAACAAACATAAAATATTAATAAATAAATAATAGATAATCTTTATCTAATAATTAAAAAATATTATAATTAATATAAACACAAAAATATTGCATATCAATAAACTAATTGACAGATGTCTAAAACACAAACAAAAGATTCACTAACAACAAAAACTACCTTTGATAATATTATAATAAAATATTTATTATTATATGTACGCTTGTCTATACCTACTATAGTATTTATTTATTCAGACATTATATTCTAAATGTGTTTAAAAGGTCACAAAATACGTCACTTGAACCACAGCCTTAAATGGCACTACACAAATAATCACATAAAATTTATCTATAAATGATATTGTTTTGCAAAAATTTTTTTACTACGGGCGAGGATCAAAGATGACATGATGCATACCAGGCGCATGAATTATACCCTGTGTTCCATGAAGAATGCTCTCAAAATTGGCTATACTCTCTTCGTCGAGGCGAACTGTAAACCGCTGAACTATCCCTACAAAAATGAGAAAGTATTCCATCTGAGCCAGACTTTCACCCAGACAATTCCGTTTCCCAATCGAAAAGGGAATGAGGTTTGGGTTGGGTGTGTATTCGCCGGTTTCTTCAGAGAGAAATCGCTCCGGCTGGAATTGATCGGGGTGGCGCCAAACAGCTGGATCACGGTGGATTCCGGCAAGATTTGCAAGGATGATGTCAGAGGGTTGAAGTTGATAACCTCGGAATTTGATTGGTTTGGCTACTTTACGCTCAACAGAAAAATGAACCACCGTGCAGAATCGCTGAACTTCATCAAGAACAGCTTGACAGTAGGGGAGCTCCTTGCGATCGGAGAGTTGTGGTCGACGTTCACGACCTATGGCACCATCGAGTTCATCCTGAAGACGCTGTTGGATTTTGGGGAATTTCGATATCATGATTATTGCCCAAGAGAGACTGTTGGTAGTTGTGTCTGTGCCAGCGATGAATAAGTCATAACAAACTGCTATGCACTGTTTGTCATCAAATAAGCCGGCTTCTTCATCTGATGTATCATTTGCAGCTTCATTTATTTTGATCTGTTCTTGAATATAGGTCTCTAATAGGTCTCTGGGTTCATCAGTTGGCTGAAATTTTTTCTTGTGTTCTAGAAATTTCTTTTCAATAAAGCCACGCATTTTTTTGTCTGCTTTAAAGATTTCCGAATTTTTAACTAATAATTCAGCTACTCCACTTGAACAAATGAAAGGGAACATCATAGTAATGAAGTTTGAAAGTTTACCCGACTGTGTCATCGTTTTGACTAATGTGATATATTCATCAAATTCAGAGTCATTATATCCACACCGTTCTCCGAATACTAATACACAGATAATATTTGCTACTCCTTTCACGAAAACTTCTGTTGCCACTATTGGTTTTCCAGCGTTTTCCATCAGTAGTGAGTCAATATATTCAATTTCTTCAGTGATTTTTTCTTGTAAAGAACTTTTTCCGAAGCCGAAATTTCGAAGAACTCTAAGAGCAAAGCGTCGATGTGTTTTCCATTTTTCCCCATTAGGAAGAATAAGTCCACTGTCACAACCAGAGAGTTGATAAAAAGGTCCATCCGGCCTGTAAATGAATATCTCAGAATTGTCGATGTAGGCGTCCTTAATCACTTCGTTGGAGTTCAAAATAACAAATTTTTGCATTCCAAGATAAACCGAGAACATTTCTCCATACTTCTTGGCACTTTGAATGAAAATTTTATAAAACTCATTATAATTCGCCCACAGCAGAGAACCTATAATTGGAAAACCAATGGGTCCTGGAGGGTCACTCTTTCGTTGTATGTAGTATCGAACAAATAGAAAGACAATCAATCCCAGAAAAAGCGTTAGAAAGAAATCCATGTCACCCTTTCTTTGTTTTGTATGGTAGATTTAATTTGATATATTAATTTTATAGGTGTATTATTTGACCTTCTTATCAATATACTTGAACTTCTGATTTTTAGAATTGTATTATATATAGGTACTTTGTTTATTTAACACATGAGAGCGTTGTAAAGAAATGTTGTGAATCTCTAAATGAGTTATTAAATCAATAATTAAAGTAATGAGTTTAATCACTCAAGAATGTTTTGACGGTTCTCTTATGGTATTATATTTCCAATAGATTTGCGACGTATGCTTCTATTGGTTATATCTAAAGTGGTAAAGTATTTTTTTTTTACTAAAACAAACATACAACATCGACTCACATACACTCAATATACACACACATATGTAACTTGGGGTGTGTGTCAGTAAAAATATAATTTGAGTGAGTGATGGAGCATTAAGTGCCGAGGATTGACATATTCAATGCTGGTGCCGTTTCTGAGAAAGTTCAAGCGTTCCAATTGGTTAAGAGGGAGCACTCAAAGAAGGCGTGTTGCATTTAATTATCTGCCATAATGCATTTCATATTATTTTACATCTTTTCTTCTTTCTCTTCTTCTTCTTCTTCTGGACCTCCTATAGTATCTCGCTTATTTCTATGTTAATTGTAAAATTAATTAACAAGTAAGTAATTATAAGTAGCATTATACATATGACAGGATTTATAATAAATAAATGAATGTAATTAGACTTAGTCCGAGATGGTTTACTATAAATTAAGAAGTAGATGTAAGCAAAATTACAACAAATCAGCCAATCAATCACATACATTAACAAATTTAATTATGGTGAATTGGCGCTGTGACTCCTGTAACAGACACGTATAAGAACCAGCTAGCACCCAAATATTTTTGTAGGGTGTCAAGAAATATCAAAGAGTACCTCCAATATTTCCATGCATTTTTGGCGCCTACATAATAAAATTAGTTTGTCGTTCTTTCTCAGGAATTTTACCTGACTGCAAGGATGGCTTAAAGAATATAATATGCATTAACTACATAAGTTATATATCTCTTGTAATAATATCAAGATAAAAGTAATGTCACAACCCGTCACTATTATCAATTTACATATCTATGCCCGATTTGAATAATATCCTATTCGTATCCGCGAATTTCACTTTATTGGTATTTATTTTAGCAATGTTAGTAAAAACAATTAATTTCTGGAAATGGTTTAGGATCTTGGTTCTAACACTTTTCAATATGTGCTTACCTTTTTATGCGCCGCAGTTTGCTCATTTCTAGTAATATTACTCCTATATTTACTGATGGGCATTCTTAGCTTTTCGAAGGGTCAAAACTTTAATGAGATAAACGATGACACAAACACAACTGATTTGTTGTATTGTGCTGCATGTCCATAAGACGAGAACGATCAATTTGAGTGTTGATGACACTGTCAAAGAATTTAATCAGAGATCAGAGAGAATTATAGAGAAGCACTTTTCTAAAGTGACATAAGTCTATTGAAATAATTTTAGATACATACTGCTGATATGTATTGTATATACCATAGGATATACTGTAATGCACTATATTCTACAATATATATTATAATATAAAAATTGTAGTTGCACTAAATAGGTATTTACTGTATTTCACTGATAAGTAAACTGTTAAGTGGGGGTCTGATATCTATAAATGACAAAAAACTGTTTAGGTCCTATAAATAAAAAAAAGAAATATATATTTTTTGCGTCTCAAGGATATTGAATATACGCTCTTTTAAATTATAGTAGGTACCCCTATATATAAGCGTCCTACGTTCCTGTGTAAATACTATCACCGTGATAGAATAATAACCACGTATTAAGTAATTAATGAATAAGAATAGTTTACTTTACATAATAACAGTAAAAAATAGCATTTAAAAGCAAATATTAGTACAATATTACTATATTCAAAAGTAGTAGTATATCATTCATTAATAATTACAGTTTTTCAGGCAATACAATATAATATGCAATATCAGAAAAGGGAATAATTATTTTCGTCAATTGTATATATTATTTCAAGAAATATATGCATACTTTATATTTCATTATATTTATAACTGTTTTCATTTCCCATAAATTTTTTTATCAAAATCGTCAAATACAAGAGCGCGCAATAGTTTTCTATGATGCTAGCAGCTCTAGTTATGAATTTTAGTGAGAATAGACCTATATTTTAATATTAACAAAGAAAGCATTTATAATCTTTACAAAATATTCAAACAGTTATTTTTATTCAAAGATTTTATTAAGTTGATTGTTTCTATCTAATTAATGACGTTAATAACGTTTGGAAATTTATAAAAATAACACGGAAATATAAACACAGATAATTATGGTAATATTAACCAAATGAGTTAGTAATTACAGTAGAATTCGCGTATATCGAGGGTTTTTAAATGTTAGATTTTTCTTCCTATCTTTTATGTGTTAATCGAGTTTGCCTTTATCGAGTTCACCAATATATCGAGGTGTTTTTTTGTCCAGTCAACTATTTGTTCGTCTATATTGAAGTTTCGGGTTTTATTGGTAATTTTACTTAGCACTATTTTCATAACAGTATCTAGTATGTAGTAACTACATATAATGCATTCATACATACGAAGCATAGCAGACTTGCTTGCATGCAAAGCGTGATTATAATTCAATTTTTATGTTTCCAGCCGGTGGGGCAGGCAAGTAATAATGTATTTCAACTAGGTTATTCAAAGAACATTTATTGCGTGCCACTAGTGTATGGCGGACCAAAGGGTTCAGGTGTAAATACCATGAATTACGTTACAAAATACGACCTATCTTGACCTAGAACATGCTAGCATGGTTGTCCTGCTAGCATATGTTATCATGGTTGTATGGTTGCATGGTTG
>JAYRBW010062620.1:0-30213 GCA_036023295.1 Invenusta paracnida
CTACTGATAGTAGTATGTAACTTTCCTCCACTTAACCTCTGTTCGCTTTTCCGCCTGTAATTCTTCTTTTTCTCTTTTTTCTCTTTACTCTACTTACTGCCAGTATTAATCTATATCCATTGTAATAAGCTCTACTCATCTACTTATTACTGCAATCAGCCATTCACACTGCACAGTATCTTTTCTCTGACGAAGCCGTGTGTCAACGGCGAAATATTAGAATACAAATATAATTTTAGTAGCAAAAGGCTTTGGTTTGTTTTTGATTTAGCTATAAAAATATAACTGAAAAGTTTCTAATCTCAAGTGTATATATAAGTTTGCTTCATTTATAATACTATATACGCTCTTAATACTGCATAATATGCGTAAATTATATATATTCTGTCGATGTAATACTCTGAACCAAACAATACAAACCCATCCACATCTTGTTGTAATAATATTTAGATTAACTAAACTGGCTACAATATTATTGCAACATTTAGCTATATGTAAGTACTGACTCAGTCCTACGTATAATCCAAGTATATGGTCACATACCGACACCCTTATATTGTGTCAAAGTAATTTGTAGTACATATTTGGCATTATATAAACTGCAGTTTTAATAATTACGTTATAACGTTAATTATATAGTAAATCAGCACTGTTTATACAAGTGAGACTGCTTCAAGATACCGGAAGCAAACTTATTGGTGTAACTCTATTTTACATTAACTGTTGATGGGATCTAGAATATGCATACATAGTTGTCAAATATCGTGAATCAATGGCAATTTTGGTACTTGTTTGTCATAGGATGGAGGGAGGATTATTTTCCTGTTATAGAGTTAAATAGACAAAACTAAAGATTCATTTATTAATTAACGTTTTTACTTCTATTCATAAGATTACTATATAATACAATCAATAAGAGAAATATTTCAATTATTTCCTCATAATTTATTTAACATTCAAATCAAAAACTTTGTACCCTTTACAATAATTAAATTTCGTTAATTTTAATTTATGACCTAAAAAAACCACAAATTAAAAGATTAATTTTACGAATAGTATATAACTGTCTTGATACACTGAAACAAAATGTTTACTCAATTTAATAGTAATAATAAAGAAATGTATGAGTTGATTACATTCAGCTTTAGCCAAAATTAGAACTATATAAAAATAGTTATACTAATACTACACATTTATGCATTAATTATTAATCTAATTAATAGATTCTTCCATGTGTATATTAAGTCATAATTTCGGATAAAGCCGAAAATAAAAAATTTATATATAATATCCTTAATTGGATAAATATTACATTACATTAAAAAGTTTTATGAACCTTTTATACGTTATTAATTTAGTACAATAATTGCAGTCGATAAACAATTTAAAATATATAAAACATAATTATTGCTTATTAATGTACCATAATATTATGATACTTCAGTAACGAATATGTTTTTATACCACAAGCCAAAGCAATTGTTAATACAGATTACTAAAACGAATTACCGATATATTAACAACGAATACATTTCAAATTCAACGTCCTTCACTTATATATACAGTGCGTCCACGAAAGAGGCACGCAAACCAGTGAAATAACAAAAAACGAATTTAATATTGATCGAAATTTAAATAGATTAAGTGTAAATTGTATGTTGATTTTATCTGCACTCGAATTGTCTGTCAGTTGGTAGTGAAATTAGTTAGTATTCATTTATCTAAAATGCAAGAAAATTCTGTTGGTAATCAAAGGGATTAAAGTCCTTATATCATTGAAGCTAGAATTTTAACTGCTATCGTGGTGGCATGAAAGTAAGAAAGAAAAATATTACATTCAATTGATTCGTTGCTAAATTTTTAGAAAGATTTGATGGTGATCCCCCTCGGGGAGATAGGATTAAAGAATAAGAACAAAAACATTTAAGAGTCGGATCAATTAATTATTGACAAAACATTCTATAGACGTACAAAGGGGAAAGCGTTCTTAAAAGTGACACATCTGTTGAACGATCACCAACAAAAATGGTTGGCCTCTGTACACTATTGACTTTATATGAGTAAGTCAAACATGCATAATGTTTGATAAACCTTCATTACAAACCATTTTGCTCAATTACAGTTCAGTATTTATTGTCAGAAGATAAGTAGAGCAGAGGGGGAAATCATAATTTTCCAAATAGGTGGATTGGGAAGCATGGACCTGTGCCCTGGCTACCACGTAGACCTGGTTTGACAACCCCATACAATGCTATATAGGGCTTTCTAAAGAAGCAAGTTATTTATCACCAACCACAAAATCATGCTGTGGTCGAAGCCCTTTTAAATGAAATCGCTTAAGATAAAGTGTTGTAACAGAGGATGTCAGACCACATGATAACGAATTGCAATAACAGTCGAAGTAGCTGGTGAACATGTATAGACTCTCGCGATATTTAAGGTTACATATTCTGATACTTTATTGTACCTCTGTTACTGTGCATTTTATTTGTTTCAAAAGATGATCAGATTTATATTTTTGTGTTATTTTACTGGTTTACACCCCCTTTTGTGGACATACTGTATAAAGTTATATCTTGATTTTGCAGGAATAATGTAAAACAGTAATTCTTTGATTTAAGTCAGTATGTTAAAAATTCGAATTTTTGAACAATTAGTAATATTATGGTAGATGTTAAAAGGTAAATGGTAAATGGTAGAATAAATGCTATTATCTGTAATTTCATAATTAATAAAAAAAGAAATAGTCACAAAACAAGTTATGAATGGAATTAAAAGGAATAATTTCAATGTTTAAAAGTACACTATCTAATGAAAGTTGCATTTATACCATTATATTTACGATTTACTTCCAATGTACTTAAAATTAACTTACTAATTTGATTCCAGAAACCTCCAGTTCAGTGAAATAAGAATTATAAGCCAGTGTCAAGAGGATTGTGTTCCAATCAGTTGCTTCAAATTCGGCCAGAATGAATTTAGAAGAGTTGCGTGCTACGTATAAGCTTTCAACGTCCTAAATGTAAAATATAGAAATATTTAAAATGTAAAAATTATATATAAAACTATTTTTGTATAATTCCTATAATACAATATGTTAAATAGGTAAGAAACAAAAATTTCAAATGCTGCTTTTTTAATTTATATGGAGTTATAATCGTGAGACTTTCAATATACACGACGTCCCAAGAAAATGACAAGGATACCAATAAAAATCTTACAGCATAATGTATTTTTGTCATGTTTACGCAGAAAATGCATAATAAAATACTATGTTAAACATATACTTTATATAAGTATAAGCAACATAGTTCTTACATCGACAAACTGCAGAGTTATAACATGTGTCAACGAATGAAAAATTTGACGAAAAGTTGTATAAAAATGCAAATCAACTAATTAAATCTAGTTAAATAACTAATTCTGTACAGAAAAGATGAAATAGTCAAACCTACAATTCAAGTCAAGGTAAACTAAACTACAGACATAAGTACATAGCTAAGATTTCCAGACATACATATATATAAACTTGATGTTAACATCACAAATATCATGTACGACCAACTTACCCAAATAATCTCTCCACGATTCGGACAAGGTGTCCCATTTAGCAAGACATCAAATGTTGCAGAAAAGCCGCCACAGGGTCCTGGTAGATAGCTTTTACGACAATTACACATGCAAGCCGCAAGTTTCATGCGCCACTCATCGGTTGAAAGATAAACCGACACCAATGTTTCTCTATATAAATATTCAACAATGTATTGAATATTAACAAAGAAGTGGTTTGGAGATTATGTGCATGCATATAATGAAAAATACATTATATTATTTATATTTTTAATAAACCATAATAAAGTAACCGGTTGTCAGCAGTTACCGAGCTTGTCTAGTGCTAAATTTAATGAATAATTTCTATAAAATCTATTTATGCTTTTATTGTGTAGAACAAATCAAGCTAAGAAAATATAATCGTATCACATTTGAATTAACGGTTACATAAATAAGGGGTTAAAAATAAATAATTAATAATAATAAAGAAAATACACAATATTTTAAAGGATATATTAAACAAACGTATAAAACGTAATTATTAAATTAATTCTAGTTTTATCTCGTATTATTTACAAAAGCAGT
The DNA here is from genome assembly GCA_036023295.1 of Invenusta paracnida. Classification (NCBI taxonomy): domain Eukaryota; kingdom Metazoa; phylum Platyhelminthes; order Proseriata; family Coelogynoporidae; genus Invenusta; species Invenusta paracnida. Next base: position 4,138 of record JAYRBW010062620.1, read on the forward strand.
AACCATAATAAATTTCGAATAAAAAGAACACGAGGAAAAATTATTTAAGGTGAAAATAATTTACTAATATATATATAATTAGCAATTGATAAGAAATAGATACAAAATCAAAGAAGCAACGTACTCAACTACAATAGATGGAACAGAATGTTGAAGGTTACAGAGTATGTCTCGAACTATCTGAAACAAAATTTGGTTTTGATCCCCTTCATTGCTGGATTGTCGTGATGTAAAATGGAAGACACGATCGTCGACTTGTGTAATGGACAACTAAAATAGAGGAGAAATGAAAATATATTGTTTACTAATTAAGGAAAATAATTCGACTGGTAGAATTGTGTAATCCCAAAATCGAAAGGGCTAAAACATGTTTGTATGCCCAGATAACATACGTTCCTATAATAACACAGCACATGGAGGTAATCTACTAAATAATAAATACATACATATATGTTCAAGCATAACAACATAAATATAATATAATATATATATTAAAGATACAAATAAAATACATAAATATAACAAAATAACTAGTTTTCTTTACCAAGTAGTGCACAATGTGTATGTATATCGATTCAAATAAAAATGTCAATTTATATATATAATTTTAAAGTATAATAAGAGCTAATATTATATTTCAACACTCAAAGTAGAATTAATACCTAGAAAAATATTCACAACTTAGTGATACGTTATATGATTCCTCAATATATGTAATATTTATGTTTAGGCTATATTAAAAAAGCCAAACAAATATTTTAAATGATACATCTATTAATAGAAAATTCTTTTCTGTGACATTAATTAGATTGGTCTACATTTACTACTTAATTTTTATTGAGATTGAATAAGATAAATCTATTAGTTTGAAACCAACTTAATAACAAAGCTGGACTAATATTAGATCATATTATCATGTAGATAATGTTTATTGATCCACTTAACTCCTGTCTATTTTAATATGTGTGCCTTACATCCAACTTATTCCTGTTGAATATTACTAACCTACATTACGCAATTGTATTTCACATATTTATACTAAAGATGTCGCTTATATCTTTTCATATTTTATCATTGTATGATTAGGCCAGTTGGCGAAATATTACATTAACTTTTATACCGCAGCAAGTGCTTTTTAATTATTTTTTAATTACTTTTTATTACTATGTTGATATTATTTAAATATCCATTTATTTTATTTATTTTATTGTAATTATTTTAATGTAAATTTACTTATAATTTCTTAATTTTCAGAAAGCGATGGTGGTATGCCTTATACTTTATTACATTTTTAAATATTTACTAATTAATTTTGGATACTATTTATGAGTTCAATAGTTAATAGTTGAATTTTGATAATAATTTATTATGTTTTAATAATTGTATGCAGTTCAATGACTAAACACCTTTTAATTCTTCTAACATAAATATCTATTTGTTGACAGCAGTCGCAGGAAGACCTATGACGTCACCTTCAAAAAAGAAATGTGAGTTACTCGAATGAAATTCATTTCACTCATTATATTTCTAATGGGTATATTGTGTACGGTGAATTTTTTATTTCCAAATTAATATTTTTTTGAAACTAGCATAAATGTTTGTTTAATTTTTAAATAATGTACTAATTATTGTTTATTTTTAATGCTTATATACATGTATGTGTGTGTGTATTTTTTATATTTTTAGATAGTGATGAGAATCGTGAGTCATTAATTACATTAATTATTATTAATAAGCAAAACTTATCAAATTTTGTATCAAACTTTTTAAAATATTTGTATATCATAACACAAAAATTTGTAGATGACTAAGAAAAATAACTGCACATACTGTAATAACATAAGTGACTTTTTTGTACATATTATACATTTAAATTATCAATATTTAATTTCAATATTACATTAAAAATAATTTTAACTCTTATTTTAACTACTGTGAAATATATATTTTTCTCCTTTATACAGAAAAAAATACATACACATAACATTTTCCTTTTTCAATTTTCAATTTTCAATCTTGATGGATTTTTACTTAATTAAGACTATCTGAAGTAAATGATATATGATTTTAAGAATCATATTGTATCCCTTTATTAACCTTTACTGGAAAAGATTTGTATGAAATGAATTAAATACCTATCAATTTCGACATACCACGATTTTGTATTATTCTTTTTATGGAGACGATTTATCAATTCTAAAAAACGAATTTAAAATTACGTCCAAGTTAAACGTTAATTAAGTTGTCATATTCTATTTCTGTACTAAATCATATCAAATTTATGTCAATATTAAAACCTCTCAATTTATTCTTTCAATTTATATGAATGACTTCAGTACATTCAAGACCTACCTCACCTTTATCACGAAGTAAAAGTAAGCGTTACAATCGTTTTTGGAAATTATATTTTCCGATATTATAAGACATATAGAACATTTCTTTCTTGAACAGCCTACAATTTAATCAATACTGATTCAACATCTTTCTCTACCATGTGTCTATGTCATAGATTATACACAATAGACATGGTAATAACAAATATCGTGCACTGATTTTGCAGATGCACAGTGACTTTCTGAACACATTGTAGTTTTGTCTAGACAATATAATGCATATATATATACTAACGGAACGAGGTCAGTCTGCAATTGTTTTGACAGTAAACTCGATATAAACTGGTCTTGTCCAAATTCATTTAGTTCACTTGTATTCTAGAAACGCAAAACTCAGAATACCCTCAGCGCTTTCTCACTCATATTAGAAATACAAGATGCAAATAATTTGAGAAAGTAAAACTAAAACACGCAGCCTTTTTAAAAAAATTCAAATTTAAAACTTCAAACTTTTATAAATGAACACTTTCAATATTATATTATGAAATCAATCGAAATTGATAAAACCATCTAAATAATACCTCCTTGTATATATATTTTATTTTCGGTTCAGTTTCAGTTGCACTTTTGGTTTCACTTTCGGTTTCAGAATCATTAGAAAACAACTTTAACTACTACTTATTTGCAAACTTAAATTACATTTCTTTTAATTATGTTTTAATTTTATCTTAACAAACTTTAATATTCCAATTTCAAATATGTCGAATGCGTTATAAATTGTATAAATGTTTTATTGACTATTCATTTAATTAATTTATTTATTATTGCCTTATATTGTATAATTATGTGTTTTATTCTGCTACCGAATTTTAGCAAGCGAAGGCCGTAAGTTAATTATTATTGTTTTTAAACACTATTGATTACATGAACGTTTTTTATTTCATATTATTTATGTTTCTTGCATTTATTAGTTTGTCCGTTCAAATTTATATTTGATAGTTATTTATGTGTTAATCGTTTAACCAGCAATTGAAAAGTCTATTTCTTAAAATCTATATTATAGATTCAAACCGATCTTTATCAACGGGTTCAAAACAAAGATGTAAGTCCCTTTAGTGGACAAAATATATACTGTATATATAAAAATTGTATTACTAATCCATACAGATTTTATAAATACCCTTAATATTGAATACAGTTGTAATAAAATATGTTGAAAAACTATATATATGTATATAATAGTATAGTATACCATTAAATAAGAAAACTGTTAATACCAGTCTAAGATCTATAAAACATCACCACAGTAATGTGCAGGTCAACATAATTTAACATAAGTATCTAACACACAGGAAATTGGAAATAGTAGTGAGCCAAACATGACTATTCTTTCATACTTAAAATGTCATCCATGTATGTGGATATAACATGGCATATAATAATTAATTGTGTGAAATATAATCGTAATCAACCAAAAAGCTACAATGACTCTTTTTTTGAAATAGTTTACTTGTATGTATATTTAACAAGACTACAAGACTAATAATATAGTTTGTATATTAGTATGTCGGCTTCTATCAAAATAAGCAATACAATATTTTTCCTGCCTTTTTCCAAACATATTTGTAAGTTTAGATATACATATGTATTTATATAGAACACTTTTCTTTATAAAGGCGAGCGTATTCGTTAAATCTTTTCGTAACATGAGTAGACTGAAGTTGTTTTCAATTTCAAAGACATACATATAATAAATTATTTGTTATCTTTATAAAATAGGTTATTTATAATACACAATTCAAAATGTTAGAATTCGAAATATGCTTTATTTATACTTTGTAGGTGTAAATTTTACTATTATGTTGAAATTATAGTAAATCAATAAGTGCACAGTTAATAAAATAATTATGTAGAAAATTTATTTAAAACAACCTAAGAGTTTATTCTTAAATGTTAAGATTGTGATTTTATTGACATTTTAAACATATTAAAATATTACTGCATATTTTTGTATGTATTATAGCCCAGACGAAAGATGTATCCGCAAAACTTACTAAAAAGCCAAAAAGTCGAGGTAACATTTTACATGGTTTTGTACGAATATTATAAAAGTTAAATTATATAATTAATTATTATATATAAACTTCAATTAGTTATTAATTGGTCATTTTGTTCATATAGCTTATTAATTTTTCGTATAATTATATCTATTGTTTTTAGTTTTAAATATCTTATTACTATTTAATGATCTAAAGGAATACAGTTATGTAAAACTAATTAAAGATTATAGATCGATAATATTTAGCATTCAATAGGTTAAATAAGAAATTCGATCCAATTTCATTGATGAAAAGTGACTATCTATAATAAAAACATTTGCGAAATTTTTTGACCATATCCCTTTTTATTATGAAATAGATTTTATAACCCGAGGAAGACTTCAGTCGAAATAGTGGCCAAGCTGTTTTTTAAATAAAATTGTAATTTATACTTACCCAATAAGTGTTTTCACACAGCAAACTTAAAAACTAATTTCATTGCAGTACTTATCATAATTAAATTTGTCAACGAAGTTCAATATCAAAGTACAGTAATTAGTGGTCGGTAAACAATAATACTAACATTTAATTATACTTAACTTTATTCTTTATAAAACAGTTTTATGCATCTTATTTCATAGATACGTATTAATATTATTTTTAGATAGTGGTGAAGGACGTAAGTCTCTGTATAACTTTGTATTTTTATATCTCTTGCTTAAAAATTAATTCTTTTTGATAACTTTTTTCTAAATAATCATAAATATTTTGTATCTCATGAATTATAGATTATAGTTTTAGGATTGTACTTACAATATTTTTTAATAAAAATAATGCAGATATAAGACAGATAATACTACTAATGCAGATATAATGCAGATTTTATTTTAAAAATGAAAGCATTCCTAGTTTTATTTAGGACAATAATTGTTGAGCTACATTCGTTTTTCAAGCTTATATTGTTTTATTAATAATATTAATATGATTGGTAATACATTATATGTTATAATATGACTCAAATTGTTATGCTGAACATTGGTATGCTGAACATTTTTATGCTGAACATTGGTATATTTTCAGCTTATTCAAGGCCTATTTCTCAAAAGAGTAATAAAAGCAAAAGTAAAACAATTATTATTTTTTATTCGATTTTATTTAGTATATTTTCTAATATGGTATTTTCAAAGTTGTAAAAATATTCGTGTTTAAATTCTATATACATAACAATGTGCCAACTTTAATGGGATAAATATGCTATATTTTAAAATTAATTCATCTAATGACAGAAAACAAATTATTATTTCGCAATGAAAGTTATTTAAGTTCTTAAATGTAACAGAAGAACATACACAACTGTGTTCATTATAAAATAATTAACGAATTTCAATATATTCAAGCTCATGCTTTTCGTATTTCTCAATTAATATATTTTTCACTTTATTTCTTATTATCCCACTAGCGAGCATTATATTTCTGTATTAATATATATTTATTATTAAGTACTAATTTAGTCTTTTACAAAAACTTCAAATTCCGGCTTGACAATTATATTTTCATTAATTTATATTCAAATTTTAGATAGTGAAGGACGTGAGTTTTATGTACAATTTATTATTTATATTTAATCTACACCATATACTCGTCTGGATCGGCAATCTAAAAAGTCAGTAAGAAATTCTTTTTAAGTCCAAGATTAGTCTTTGAATCTATTTTTTCAATGTCTTACATTGTTGCGATTGTACGTTTAATGTTTCAGTATACCTAAGTACATGAACATTAGGATATTTTTCAGATAAAGATTTAAGGTTACGAGTATACGCTAAAATTAGAGATTAATGTACACGATTTGTTATCATACTTTAAAACTATATATTCAAGCTGTAAAGCTCAGAATAACTGATGAACAAATTTAAAGATTGTAAATCGTGTTGATTGTTTATATTTTATAATCGATATTTTTGGTTTTAAGGTGATGATGAGGGAGTATTATGGAATAGTTATGTAATAATACCTGTACCTATTTGATCTGATGATGTATGATAACATGTATTTCATATTTCAGCTCCCAGCAGACCAGACTCAGCCATGTCAAGAAATAAATGTGAGTAACAACTGCACTAAACTCTGTACGCAATAATTATACTATATTTTATGTAAGCAAAGCTTATTGACTCTATAGTACATTCTTTGGAGCAGTTATTATTTTTGATATTTTTATCGAATATATTACTGCGACAGATACACAGACAAAATAATAGGAAGAATCATTGCACCTCACTATATTTCATTTTATGTTTTAGCCACAAAAGACAACTCGAAGACATTTGCAAGAAGGCCGAAAAGTCGAGGTGATGAATATATTTTTTGAATATCAACAATACTTTGTGTTTTTGCACCAAACTCATATGTCGTGTAAAAACAATAATATGCCTATGACGTAATTATAATTTGTTATAAAAATGAAGGAAAACCTATAATTTTTCCATCAAACTCATTATTTATAGTTTTTGTTATTCCTAAATGGGCTTTAATAATTCACTATCTAAAATGAAATGTTCTTATTAGTATCTTTTTTTCTAGAATGTATTATAGTGTATGTATACAATACTGTCATACAAATATATATTGGAGTTTTGCACTTTTTCTGTATGTTTTTTACTTCATTATATTTGTATAAATTGTCAAAATATATTTTGTATAAATATTAAATATAAATATAAGGAAGAACAATTTTAACTTTAATAATTTTTTAAAGATATATTGCGAATTTATGAAAAACATACACATACAAAAATAACCTTATATGTATGATTTTAAAATTTCAAAATAGAGATGTATTAACTATTTTCGAAGATATATTTAGTTTTAATTATATTTGTGAATGTTTTACTGATATTTTAGATAGCGGCGAAGTTCGTAAGTTGTTTTGTCTATAAAATAAATGGTTGATTTGTATTATTAATAGTGTTTAATTATAATATAACGTTTGTCTCGTTTATTCAAAAACAATCAAAATATAAGCATTACATTTTTAAAGTTAAATATTAAGCTACGTGGTCTTAAAATACCTATGCCTAATTGTTATGGGTAATTAATTTTATTTAGTAAATGTGTTGACACACTAACATACTGTCTGTAATATGTACATTAAATTTATATATTTAGTATATACATTTATTGACATATTATTTTGCTATGTTCACTTTACTGTACATAATATTTAAATTATTTTTTTCTGTATATTTTAGCTATTGGTAGGCCTACAGCTTCCTTGTCAAAGTCCAAAAGTAAGCTATATATCTGATCAATATTACAGTCATAGAGTACAATTTAATCTTCCATGATTAGAATAAAAATGATATAAATAGTAAACGAATTATTGATCAAGAAAATGTATGTATTATATTTAGCTGCGAATAAAGAATATATTGATAAGTATATCTTTATCAATATATTTGGAATTACGAATATATGATATTCCTTAGCTTATAAAGGTGTACCTTTTTATAAGTAAATTATTTCACAACTAAATATTGAAATTATAAAGTTATACATTCACACAGAATATTCTTCCATATTAATGATATATGTATATTATTTATTTTTCGTTATATTTTTGAGGGATTCAAATACCCTATAGTTTCCATAATGCTCATTCTATCTGATCTATTTATTGTATGTTGATTCAACTTTTCAGCCAGTAAAAGTGAAAGTCGTGAGTTTTGATTTCTATGAGTACATTTTATTTGATTTTGATAAAGTTATTGAGATATTTATGTAAAAGTCAAAATATTTCGTACAATCAATCATGAACCCAAATTTAATATGTATTTTTAAATATCATTCAATTGTATCACTCGTAAGAATATTCATTTCATGAAATGTGGTTTCATACATTTTAAGCAAATATATTTTAGATCTGAGCAGATCTATGGCATCACCTTCCAGACAAAGATGTAAGCTGTACAACTTGATTGATCCTTATATTTTGTCATATACTATAGCATAATGACTCTGCACGATCCTCTTGCACCCAATTTGAATTATGTATATATACAAAGATGACTCATTTGAGCAGTTTAAACAAGCTTTGACGATGCACTAAAGAAACCTAAAATGAAACATGTATTTCAATCGAAAATCTTGGTGATTGTTAATAACAATAAATAGAGTTTAGATAATAGCACTGTTATGCAATACATTATATAGGTAATATATATATATCTATATAAAGTAAAAATATAAAAAAATAATTGACATAATAGAAAACAATTAATGTTTTGTTTCTATGTCAACCTAACGATTGTATACCTTTTGAACTTCAGCCATAATGAAGGATCCCTCACCATCTATTGCAAGAAAGCCAAAAAGTCGAGGTATGATTCATTAAAGTATTCTTTAGATATTATTCTCTGTTATTTCGATACAAATAGTTTTAATGCAAAGGGTGTCTTATGCTAATATCCCATGGTTAAATAACTATTGAAGTGCATTTTGTAGTCTACATTTTGTTTCTTCTTCCTTTTTAGATAGTGACGAAACACGTTCGTATCAAAACTTTTAACGTATTATTGTATTTTGCTAACAGTGAAATAAATAGCTATACTTTTATTTTATTTTTTATCACACACTGAATACACATATCAACACATATTATAATTTATTCAATTAATTGTGTGTATTTATTAATTTATACAGTCAATACATTGTTCAATAAAAAATAACTCTATGTTTATTAATATAATTATATTCCTTACATGTTATTAAGTTGAATTTTTTTACTACAGCACATACACGACCAACATCCTCCATGTCAAAGTCTAGAAGTAAAAGTAAGTGCATATTTTAGAAATATATTTAGAGTGCATTAATTATTTACTTGCACTTTAAATACACATTTGAATTATTACATTTGAACTATTTCAATTAAATCAATGCATATTCGGTTGACGATAAACATTTTTTTAATTTTAATATACTTAAATTCTGTATGCTAATTCTGTCTAATATACTTAAATATGTCTCAATTCTTTAAATTCAATACTTTTTTATATACATACCCTCTTTTAAAAACCACATTATTGTCTTTATTTTCAGTGTCAGCCAGTGAAGGCCGTAAGTGTTATGCTGATTTCATGCACTGTTGTATATATTATTCAAGTATGTGTAATAAATTTGCGTTAGTATGTTTTATTAGGATAATTTACAATACAGTAAGTATTCGATGATTAACCATCTTAATTTAGATAATATATCTCAATATTTGTATGGTAACAATTTATTTTACAATTTGCAGCTCCCAGCAGACCAAATTCATCGGTGAATTCTAGAAAAAAATGTGAGCTTATTTAAGTTCTATATGTCAAATTTAACAATTATTAAATAAGCACTGTTATTGAAAATTATTTACAAACTATGATTTAATGTAACATAATATCTTCATTAACAATTTGTATTGTTTGACATGTAGTAATAATTATTTGTTATTGTTAATAATTATACTTGATATTTGGTCATGACACTCGTCTGTTATGCTATTTGTTTTAGTTCTGTGGATTAAACAAATGGTTCAATAAAAACAGTTACATAAGGATTAATCATAATTACAATTAAAGAACTTTGCAAATCATCACATGCCCAAATGCCAGACACAGTTTGCTTTTTATACAGCTCATTGGTTAAGTCTCCTTGTCCATCATCGAACCAGCTGGTTCCTCACGAATACAGTGTGAACACTATAACCTCTTGACCCCCGTAGCTCTGTCCATTGACATAAGAGACTTCCGATCAATTACGGAAAGTCCGTATTACATGATCAACATTACTTTTCACTGAATTTCATTTTCAATGAGTAAAATGAAAATCAGTTTGAATGGCCTGTGTAGGGGCCCATGTAGGCAAAACATTACAAACAAATATTACCTTAGCTAACCTAATTAGTTATTATGTAAAAATGATTAAACATGGTTTCCTATGTTTACGAAAATATTATTACATAAATCATATACCTATAACTAAGATAATTTATGAAAAAAAGTGTAATTGCTATGTGAAGCTCTTTTAACATTGTAGCTGTATACCAAAAATGCTATTTTTTGTCTAATGCTGTTTGGTTTTTCTTTGATAAAGGTCTACAATCCGTGTAATGATAATAAATTTTAAATGTAAATTATTAAAATCACTTAATTTAGTCTTACAAAATATCTTAGGTTAATATTATTCTATATATTGTATAAATATAAAATTGTAAATATTATTCTTTCACAATTTTCAATTATTTTAGCGTTGACAGATCCACCTTCTCCGGTTACCAGACGTCCACAAAGCAAAGGTATTATACATAATCGAGTAACAATAATGACTCATTATTACATTTAAATGTTGAATGAAGAATTTATTGAAGCACGTTAGTTTCCTATTTATTAAGTTTCTGCACAATTTCAGATAGCGGAAAAGGGCGTAAGTCTTATGAAATAATGTTACTAATTGTCATGTTTTTCATAAATATAAGTATGTTATGTTGTTTCGAAGTACATGTTTAGAAATTGGTGTATGTGCATTAATTTGGCGTAATATTATAAATTTGAAAAAAATTATGTAAAAATTACTTCTATACATGTATTTAAATTGTTATTAACGTTTTATGAAATTATTTGTAGCACCACCAAGACCAACCTCATCCAAATCAAAAAGCAGATGTAAGTATAAACTTAACAATGCATTAAATAAAAATATATAGTGCTAAATTAATATTTTAATATTATGAAATTGATTTAGTTGAGCAATATTTGTAAATATAATATATACTATACATATGTGTATTTTGCATTTGACAAATTGTAGCTGGTAGTGATTTCAGTAAGTATAGACATTTTTCTTTTATATTTATTTCTTAATGAAATGCTACAATTTATTATCAACTTTTATATGTAATATTCGGCCATCTATAATTAAAACCTACCATAACATTATTTCAGCTTTCAACAAGTCTATGACAATGTCAAAAAAACGATGTAAGTGTATATTAGAAATATTTATAAATGCATGATCTTTGAATCTATGACTATATAATAATAACGCCAACAATTTATTTACTTTTGATATGATTACATAAGTTTAACTATAGCATTATCATATAGTATCGTCTAGTTAAACATCTGATTTGTATTACATTAATTAATATTGAATAAAAATAACAGAAATGTTCTCTAATATAAATTAAAAATAAATTACCACTTGTCAGTTTAAGATCTTCATTTTTAATTTTCTTTCGATGTGTCTTACATCATAATCATAATAAAAATAGATAAAGGCACTAATTAGTTCTCGTATTCAGGAGGGTGAGCGTCAATGAAAAAAATTATAAATATAAGATATAATAAACATAAAGTGGGAGAAGTAATAATTTAAACTATGTGGATTTCTATGCGTTTTTTATATAACAATTTTTTTATTTTTTTTTGTGATTATGATGTAAGACTCATCGAAAACTGGGTTATTTTATTGAAATTAAATATTTTATACTGTCAAAAGTTTGTACTTTTATTAATTAATATTTTTCGAAAAGTTCGGGTATTATGCGTATTACTTAGAATATAGTAATCATTTTATAAGTTCTTCTTAACTTAATCACACAAGGACACGTCAATAAATGAAACTAAAGGGAACTCTAGTTATATGTAGCAATTTAATAATAAAGGAATGTTTAATTTATATTTACTTATATAGTTAAATCAACCAGTTTTCATAATTTAAATAATATAGCAATTAAACTAAATCGGAATTATTTTCCATTAATCCAAATATCTTTGATGAAACATATTATTTAATCTGAATATTACTTTTAAGTAGTAATGATATATTATATTCAATATGAACTTTTCAAATAAATATTACTTAAATAATACGTACTTCGTTAAGTATTATACTTATAAATAATTTGTTTAAAATGTTGTGAAATTTGTTTTAATGTCACCATAAAATTGATTCATTGATTTAACTTAATTCAAATGTATTTTTAAATATTATTCTGCTTTAAACATTTTATTTAGACTTCCTCTAACATGATCACATATTATACTTTTTCGACAATTCACACTAGACAATTTTTGATTATATTCATAAGTTTATCAAAGACTTTGTTCGGTTTTGTTTTACAGCGTCAAGGGATCCTCCCTCACCCGTTTCTAAGAAACCAAAGAGTCGAGGTATTTAGAGTGTTGAACTAATCATCGTAAACCTCTATACCTACTTGTTATATCCACATTATTTACATAGTATAGTGATTGTTAAATATGAATATAATTTTTAATTAAATGCACGATTTATTTGCATTATTTATGTGTAATTTGCTAATATGTATATACATGTATAAATGTTTACTAAACGTTGTCTATGAAATTTTACTTCTTAATTTCAGATAGTGGTGAAGGCCGTAAGTCTCTAAAAATAATGTCTAATGTGTAAATATAACGGTTTGATAGACATATTAATGATGATTAAAAAACATATATATATTTAATTGTTTTGATATTTCTGTGTAACAGTATTATATGCCAGTACTTGCAATAAATGTATTTCTTATCGATTCTAATATATCTATACATCGTTATAAATGCATTAATATTCAAATATTTCATTTATATCATATATGAATACATTAAAATTACGACATTTTTTAAATACCCTGAATTTTAAGAAGAATTGACATATTTACATTTATTGGTTTACATTTTTGATTTATAAATATTTTTTGAAATGTCGGTAAATGGCATATATTTTTATATCCAAAAATAAAAATGATACCTATTCTCCAGCCATGTGTTTATTATTCTATAATGATTTTTTTATTACTCTATTAGCACCACTAAGACCAACGTCATCACTTTCAAAAAGTAAAAGTAAGGACGCTTCCTCTTTGTTAACATCTAAAATAGTAGATTTGTATATTTACTGTATAAAATGTATATTTAATATGTAAACATAGTTTTAATTTCTTGATTATATGTTATATCTATTCTGTTGTACTTAAATGATGCATACAAATATAATGTAGCATTGTTTAAATTTGTTCTCTGTTTGAAATGAAAAATATTGAAAATATGTTTTTTATAATTTTGTTTCTTCATAATTTAAATTTTAGCAAGTGAACCTCGTAAGTAAATATTATGCAAACTACTATTTTTAAATTATGACAAATTATTGTATATTTCTTATCATTCTTCTGACGAAAGACCCACCCATATTTATATTAAAATTATTATTTATCTATCTATAAAATCGTTTTTATTTAGCTCGTCAAAGCGGTGCTCTATCAAAAAATAAATGTGAGTATCTTTAGTTATCTATTACACACTTGCATGCCACTATTTTAGAATTTTAGAATAATATATGTTTCAACAACCACGTATTAAGTCATGATAGAAAATGATTTGATGTTTTGTTTGTGGATATAACTAATGCTTGTATCATTACTTTCATTCAGTTAAATGTTTTATTAGAAAGTTTGACATTATCTTTGCATATAGGTACTTCATTCAATAATTTAGATGACATATTTTATTATGCATATAATTTAATTTGATACATCACTATTGAACTAATGAAATCTTTATGTTGCGATTTCATTTTAGCTCCGAATACAAGCCGGCCAAATAGTCGAGGTATATTATATTAATCCATATTAAAGAAAATAAGATAAAATAAAATAGATGAAGCACAAGCTGCTGTGAAATAAAAGTGTATTTTGCACAAATTTTCGGAAGAGAAACTTCCCTTATCGAGAGCGATAAATATGCTGTTCCAGGATACTTACATCTATTTAATAACAAAGTTATATACGAATTGAACTTTTAATCCATATTGCGACTTTTTATTTTTGTAGTTAAAAATTTAGGATATAAAGGACGAACTAAAAAAATAATAATAATTCGACATATTTTATATCAACAATGGGGTATAAAAAAACAATATTAATGATTAATTATTTTTCATATAACATTAATTAGTACAAATCTTATTATAATTAAATTATTACAAAGTAAAATTTTTGACAGGTTAATTTGAAGTACATTATTTGAAGTGCATTGATAAGCAAGTTGTCATTCGTTTGTCTAACTAAAAAATAAGAAAATAAAAAAATAAGAAAATTGAAAAGCTTAAAATTTAACGTAAAAAAATGCAAAAATGGTTATTGGAAAATCACATTTCATCAAAAGCAAATTTAAACAATACAATAAAGAGAATGACTCATACAACAGAATTAAGTAAATAAAAAACTATATGTTACGCCGGACTAAATTTAAGATTGAACCCAATGACAGTTTAGTATCTTTATTAAAGTATAATGTTTTACGGATTATAGCAATATTCATCTTATTAAATATCATAAAACATAAATAGAAAACACGTTAAAAATCTGATAAAATTTCGCTGCTAATTCTCGGTCAATGTGCGAATATAATTGTAACTGGCTTAACTTGTTTGCTGTGTTGATACATTCATTAATGAGTAATTTGGAAGAAGTATTCGCGATATCGTTATGTGAGTGCTGTTTACGATTTAATGGGTTGCCATACGATTGATGAGAGAGTTCAACATGACTTGGAGATTCCTCCAATGATTGACTTTGTTGAGAGGAAATGTTGTCCTCTATCGAAGAGGTTTGAAGATGTTCATTTTGATGTTGTGTTGAAATAGGAGAACATGCAGTGGTAGACAATGCAATTGGAGACTTCACATGCCGAAGATTTGAAATGCTCGATTGTAGTTCAGAACTGTCAAATACTGATGATGTCAGGATCGACTGTAGAATACGTAAATTCTTGCACACGACATCACTCGATAGAAATGCAGAAGCTAAAGTAAAAAAAGTTTTCTTAGAGTAAGGTCTACTAAACATTTATCAAGCTTACAGGGTTCTACATTTTTATAGACATCCCAACCTTTATGACAATAGTTTAAGAATTAACGTTTACAATATTAAGTAAAATGTAATTAATATATACAGGTATCTGAGAAGTATAATATTGTCAGATTACTGTTACACATTTTAAATATTGTAAAGTCAAACTTGAAAGTTAAAAAAAATATAATTGTGTTCTCTATAACTGAGTAATACAGTCAAATGTTCGTGAACTAATCATAAACAATATATTTACAAACTTAGTATTAATTAGAAGATGCCCATTCATAGATTTTTTTATTACCAAAAGATAAAGTGAATTGAAAAATGTCATTTTCTGCACATACAATATATGAATATATATAAAAAGGAAATATATTTCAAATGATTAAAAAACAAATAAAAAATAAACAAAATGTGGGAGATAGTATTTTACAAGTCAAAAAATTTAACTTAAAATGATATTATTAATTAATTAACCATACTTTTTAAAAGACAGTGGTCAAATAATGGAAGAATGTATATTGTATCTTACAAAATCCCAATTAAGACACATATATCTTCTGATTATTGAATAATTCTCTACTTATGATTGTTACAACGCAGAAAAACTGCTGCTACTTTCTGCAAGTGTTAAGAAAATTGACTAAATTAAGTTTGTCCTGATAAACAGTTCTACAGGCTCTACTCAAAACCAATTAAACCATATTTCAAATCATCTTACCATTTTTCAAATTCAATTCTGATTTCAGCCATTTTAATTCTTTCTCCAAACAGATGATACGTGTTCTCAATTTCATTGCACTTTGTGGCTGTAATTAAAATTGAGGCTTAAGTGAAATAATGATGCCGTATTTGAAATATGAGGAAATTAAACTTTCGATATATAATATATAAGGCAATTAAGCATTTAACAATAATAAAAATAGTATCTCTATCAAATAATATATTTTGAATTATTCATAAAATTAAAAGCAAAAACAAAAAAAGAAAATAATATGCATAAAGTATCAATTTACTAATATTTGCATAAAAATTTACTTTTTTTACATAAGACGATTTAAAGTCGATTTATGTCAGTTGTATAAACAAATGCTAGATGCATCAAAACATCATGGAATTATAGAAAATGAACTATTTAATAGCAATTTATTTAATCAGATTAAAATAAAATACGAATTTACATATTTCATAAAATATAGTCTGAGATTAAACTAGTTTACAGTAATTATGTCAATTATAAATAGTATATCAAATAGCCACATAAGAAGTTTGAAAAATGTAACACATAACATTTCTTGTAAACTTATAATCTAAAATTCTTGATACATAGAATACAATATAAACATATAAGTATTGCGTCTATTCCGCTCATATCAGTGATAAAATAATATAAGATTGTTGCTGCGTAATTGATCTCAAGATATTTACAATTAATTATCAATGGTTGATTAATGTAATATTATGAGTATTTATCCATATATTACTGTAGTTACTGATCTAGTATCCAGCAAAATGAGATAAATAAAAAACACATATAGTACGTCTGGTAAGCCAGCAAGACCATACTTGTATGAATGTTAACAAATCAGATTTATAATACCACGTTATTCAACCAGGGGTAAAATAAACAAGTGCAATATTTCACTAAATAGGGTCAATTAAAAACAAAAGAAATAATTATTTAATACACATTTTACTGTAAAAAAATTGAATATTACAAAAACCTAATGGGAATGAAATACAATAATTTTAAAGTAGAAGAAATATGCTAGTATAGTCAAGACCATTAAAGCATGCATTGCAAATAATAACTTTTGCGACATAAGAATAGGTGTTTTATTACTGTTTAACATACATAGTAGCCACACACTGCCAAATAAAGATATGTTACGTAGAATATTCATATGTACAAACAATAAGTAAATTTTATTAAGCAAACAAGAGTTTGACGTTTAAGTAAATTAATGTAAAAATATGTCTAAATCGTCTAAAAGATGCATAAACCAAGGCAACATTTACCAAAATGTCCTGCAATCTCTAAAAAAAGATACATTTTGTATATTTTCTAATATAAAGAGGCAAAAATACACATGAAAATATTATTCATAAAACATCGATTAAATAGCGTACAAATAATGTTTAATTATACATGTAATATTTGAAACCTAATGTACAACAAAAGTCCCTTTGTTGAACAAAAATACATTAATATTGAGAAGTACAAAGTGCTTTCATCCAAATATCTTGAGCAAACAATAAAGATAATATTGCAAAGATTAAAGCTTTTAATATAAATAATTGATAACTTTTAAAAATATCTTTTAAATTTAATGAAGAAAGAAAAACAGTGATCTTTCAAAGATAATTATAAAAATAATTTTCAATTAATCGAAGTGAAATATTTGTATACTTTCATATCTTTAAAATGCTCTTTTCAATTTTCCTTTATGAATAAATGAAATTTCTCTTGAAAGATGTCTAACTTTTAATTTATTGAATAAACGAATGTACTTATTAAGTATAAATAAACGTTTGAGACAAAAGATAAAGATTAATTAAACTTTGAAATTTATCATCAAGCTGAACAGAATACCAGAAGTAAAAATATAAGTCACGATAATGGATATGAAACTCCGATTCTGATTTTACAGATATAAAAACCTGAAGTAATGAGCAATGCAAAGCGCGATAAACAAGTAATAATTAAGAGAGATGAGACATATGTTGGTAATGTTAAATACGAGAGCATTTTTAATAAGTTATATCAGTAGGGTGAAAAAATATCAAAACGCAATACAAAACGAGACAAAAAAACTTGTATTAATAGTTACCAAATGAAAATTACAATAATTTACAAAAATACTTAGTTAAACAAACTTTACATACGACAAGGTTAATCACATGTTATGAATGTTTTTGAATAGGCCGAACCTTATTAATATTTCTGCTATTATTTGTCATACTAAATTCAAATTAAAGGTTAAAAATTAACTTACTAAAAATTGTTGAATACTAACAAATTATAGGACATACACTAAGTGCCATATTCCATAAAAATAATGTAACAGAAAAAAGATTTAAAAAAACGAAGTAGGAAAAAACATACTTGTAGATTAATAATCAAAATAATGTAGATTAACTGAACCATATATGTTTAGGAATGAAAGAAGCCCTACCCAATTAGCATTACACAGGCATGACATTGTGTTTTGCACGTTTGTGATATTGTAAATGTGAGTTTGAGATAAATGAACACTGACAAAAATTACACAGAAACGGTTTCTCACCTGTATGGACTCGTTTGTGATTTGCAAGAGTTCCAGATGCCCTGAACGATTTATTACATATATCACATATATACGCTTTCTCACCTGTATGGATTAGTTTGTGATTTACGAGATGCTGAGATAACCTGAACGACTTATTACATATGTCGCAGTTATGCGGTTTTTCTCCCGAATGAATTCGTTTGTGATATATGAGATGTTGAGATAATCTGAACGTTTTATTACATATGTCGCAGTTATACGGTTTTTCTCCGGAATGCATTTGTCTGTGTCTTTGAAGGTTTGGCCAAAATGAGAATGATTTATGGCAAACATTACATTGGTATGGTTTGTCATCCGAATGTACACGTGAGTGAATTATGAGGAGAGACCGACTTGAAAATTGTTTATTGCATATATTGCACTGATGCAATGTTTTCAACAAAGGTACGCTTTTAAATTCGTTCAAGCTTGAAGCCTCTGAAACTGTGCTTTGACAAACTTTCTTTTCGCTAAGTTCATTATTATTTTGTACATCACACCTGTGCTTCTTCAACATAGACAGATGTTTAAAGGATTTCTCACACACATTACAAGAGTAGGAATCCTTCACACAAGATAGAGGTATCGAATTCAAGGTTGTTTCTGAAGACGCCAAAGCAGAATTCAATCCAGGAATATTGTTGTCATTCTGTAGTTAAAAATGTAGACGCGCTAAAATATATAAGTCATTATAAAATGTGCGGATAACATTATAAAAACTGCGATAGTAGAAATTACATAGGTAAACAAAATCAATAAAAAATAAATGCATTTTGAAATAGGAGTAATCTGTTAAACTGATTTAAAATCGAGATGATTGAGTATATTGTGACAAACATGCATATAAACAGAGGTGTTGAGATAAAATATACCTGAATATCTATTACAAACAATAATTTGATTTTATAAGCTCGAATTTTCTATTGTTATCGAATATTTATCTGTTGTATCAAATTAATCGATCGTGTATTGAATAACAAAACAATGAAAGTTCCGACATTTTCTTAAGTTAGATAATGTATCCTTTTTATGATATTCTTCATAAAATAATGTGTAAAACTATTTTCGAAGTTATAAACTATAAGAGATGATAACGCAATATATGACTATTAATTGTAACATTAATTTTTTAAATATTCGCATTTTAAATAAATATTTCAATTAACAGAAGCATTATTTTAGTCTTAATTGTATTGAAAAATCTGCAGTTTCATTCGTTCAATTCATATGGTATAAAAAGTGAACATTTTGTGCATCATGATTAGCAATTCAAACGTAATAACTAATCATTTGTAATTATTCATATTGCAATACGCACTTCCAAACAATTTATAGATATATTGTGTATAATGGAAAAAGTAAAAAAATTAAACATTAATATCTAAATACTAGTGGATGAGTTATCCGAAAAATTTAATATATTCAATTATTTTATAATCACTCTGAAAACGTTTATTATACTTTAGAAACAAAATTTCTGTTTCATTTTCATTTACATTTTTACAAATTTAATAAGAAACTTACAATAAAAAAATAGTCAATATATTTACCTCAAGACATGGTGATTCTGTTTTAATAATTGTAGAAGGGCCTAAAACAAGACCAGTATTCATGGCAGCAATCTGAAGAATGTTGAATGAAGAATATAATTATTTGAATAAATAAATTGAAACAGCATCTATTCGTGACTGAATATAAATAAATATAACTACTATTGAGTAACAAACAATAACTATATTATATATGGATCAAACTTTTAATCAATAATACGACTTAATATTTTTGATATTAAAAACCTAATACGTAAACGACGAAATAAAACAAAATAAAATTTAAGTTCTTCATATTTTATACCAACAATTGCGAACATTAAAACATACTATTGGCGATTAACTATTTTTCATATTACAATAGTAAGCACAAATCTTTTTTATGATTAAATAATTACAAAGAAATATTTTTGACTAGTTAATTTGAAGTATATTATTGGAGGTGCATTGATAAACAAGTTATCATTCGTTTGTCTAAATGAAAAATTATTAAATACAAATAAAAAAATTGAAAAGCTTCAAGTTTAACGTCAAAAATGCAATAATGGTTAAAATTAAAAACCACATATAGTAAGCTTTGTAAGCCAGTATACATAAGAGTATACCATTTTATCAGGTTCACCTACTAATTTTTAAGAGAGCATAACACAGTGGGTAATGCTCTGATTTAAAAACCAGTAGATCGGTGGTTTGAAACTTGCTAAGTACTGTTCGTTGTAGTTGGAATTGGGTCTAATAAACAATTTGAAATTTAAATAGTTCAAAATTATTCTGCTAAAAAAATTACAATATATTTAAAACAGACAATATTTAAACAAACGCAATATTTGACTTAATAGTGGTGAAATAAAAACATAATACTTAAATAAAAAATATTATATAATGACATAATATAAAACTTAAAGGTAATTATATACAATTACAACAACGCTAAATACAATATATATACTAGTATACACAAGTCCAGTGAAAATATTCTCTTTTGTGACATGTGATAATGTGTATTATTATTTAATATAGTAACCAAACACGAATGGACATTAAACATGTTCATATGTAAATACGTAAATTAAAAAATAGACTAATGGAAGACATCAAAAAGCATCATATGAAACATGTAAAAGCAGAAAATATACTCAGATAAATAGAAACAGATATTAAAAAAATAATGTCAAATACTCCTAGATGGTACGGTGTTTTACAGTTGTTTAATACAGTTAACACATGAGTCTAAATACTACCGAACAATTACAGCTCTACGTGGTTCATTTAAATGTATACATAATAAAGACTGTATTTAAAGTCATACTCTGTCTTAAGACTGCTTACATTTATAATTTCTGCACTACATATGTTGTCATAAAACCGAGATTAGTTCAACCAGATATGTTCTTCAAATAAAGAAGTGCAAACTAGCATTACACAGAGATTTTACTGTGTTTAACACATTTGTGATAATGTAAATATGATGACGAAATAAATGAAGACTGACAAAATTCACACAGGAACGGTTTCTCCCCCGTATGAACACGTTTGTGATTTGTAAGTTGTCCGTATCTGTTGAACGATTTGATACACACATCGCACTTATACGGTTTCTCCCCTGTATGGATTCGTTTGTGGCTTAGAAGAGTGTCGGATCTTCGGAAAGATGTATTACATAGGTCACAATTATACGGTTTTTCACCTGTATGGATTCGTCTGTGATTTTCAAGAGTTGATAAATAACTGAACGATTTATTACATATGTCGCAGTTATAAGGTTTTTTTTCTAAGAAGCTTCGATTATGTGTTTTAAGGCTTGCTATGTCTGAGAATGATTTATGACACACCATACATTTGAATGATTTGTCACCTGAATGTACACGTGAGTGAATTACTAGGCATGACCGATTTGAAAATCGTTTAGAGCAAACATTGCACTTATGTAAAGTCCTCATAGAATGTACACTTTTATATTTGTTCAAGCTTGAAACATCTGAAACTGTGCTTTGACAGACTTCAATTTCAAGAGGTATATTATTATCTTCTACCACACATCTGTGCTTTTTTAACAATGAAAGCCGCGTAAAAGATTTGTCACATACTTTACAAGAGTATGAATCTTTCATAGAAGATAGGTGTATCGAATTAATGGTTGTCACTGAAGACTCCAATGCAGAACTCAATCGAGGAATATTGTTGTCAATCTGCAAAAAACAAAAATTTATTATAAAATGTGTTGATGACATTAGTAACAGCGACAGCAGGAAAAATGTACATTAAATCCCCAGAAAAATATTTGCAATTTGCAATTGAACTATAAGAAATGAGCCGTTTAAACTGAGACAAAAAATAAGATGATTGAGAATACTGAGACTAACCTGAATATAAACCAGATGTGTTGAGATAACAATTATTAAAAAACTATTAATAACAATACCTTCATTTTGATTCCATAGATCGATAGTTTTAGTAATATCTATCAATATCTATCTATCCAAAAATACATCGATTGTGCATAGAACAAAAAATAATACTACATATCCAAAATGTTATAACGTTTACATTATATGCTTTATATATTAAAGTATATAATCATTTTCAGTGTAACAAACTATAAGAGATGATAACGCAATATTTGACTAAATTAATATTAATGTTACACACATGCTAGATAGCATTTTAACTGATCAATTCAAATAACAGAACAAATATTGTGGCCTCTATCATAATGACAAAAAAAGTAACAATGGTTCAAATTACTTTGTTTAAAAGTATAGATTTAGTGTTAAGATCTACAATTCAAACTTTAAACATTTTATGTATTGTTATACATATTGAAATATACATTTCCAAGTTACTTATGTACATATAATAGGTCACTTTACCATAGGATTAAAACTGGATTGATCGCGTGTCGAGTTACTTTCCAAAATAGAACTGGAAATATTAATATTTATCCAATGAAATTGCTTTAATATTTACATATCTTCACTCTAAACGCTATCGTAGTTATTTTTACAATCCGATTACATTCGAATTTTCTGTGCCCATCTGACGCATATACCGTATAATTACGAGTGTATCACGATTAGAGAGCGATTGACTATAGCACTATAAACAATTGTCAAATATCATCCATTCGTAAGGCTTTCTCTAACAACCTACTCGTCAATCGTTTTTCAATCGAAATGACTTTATTATGCGACTCGACCTGGAGTGTGTGTAGAGCAGGTATTAAGATGTATGTCACTCTCGTTTTATTAAAAACGTATAAATTAGTTTCAAATTAAAGATAATAAAATGTACGATTTATATTTTAATTTGCTTAAATTAATACAATTATTTTTATTTTAATCATATATATTTAAAGGGTTGCTAGAAAGTAACATCTCACGTAAAAAACAAGTTTTTATTTAATTTTTAAATCATGAAAAATAAATGCTATGATATCGTTTTTGGCAGATATTAACAGAGATGTATCTTATTCAACAAGTGGTATAATTCAACATTTAAGTTATCATATTTAGATAAATTACAAATATTTTGACTTCGTAATAATTTAGATCAATCAAATCGCATTTAGATTGATAGCGCGACTGACCAGAGACTAAACGATCGCAAAAAAGTGTCCGTCAATATGTCAACCATAATTCTTTTAAATAGCTATCGTCAATCTAAGATTGATCCTATCTAGTCTAATCGATATTGTAAAGTGACCTAGTGCATATAATTGAAACGAACTACATAACAATCGAACTAAATACTTGTGAAAGTATCAATTATATTATGACAATACAAAGAATGTGAATTACAAATTTGCGCCCTAAGAATGAAAACTAAAAACATAAACTAACCATTTTTCCAACTTATACATATGACTGTTGCATGAGCTATACGAAATATACATTAACTATTTATATATTTTTATCTTTCAAGGACTAATAAACAGCTAGCATACACAAAAAAATTGCTGTTTTAATTTCCACAATGTAGCAAAAAATTACAATGTAAAACGATAGCCAATTTAATTACCTCAAGACATGGCGATTCTGTTTTAATAATTGTAGACGGGCCCAATACAATGCCAGTATTCAGTGTTGCTATCTGAAGGAGGTTGAATAAATAATAAATAATTCAGAATAATTAAATTACAAAAAGAATATGTTACTTTCATAAATATAAATAATTGAAACTACTCGTAAATAATAAAACAAAAAAGTATATATAAATGAAGATTGTAATCCGTATAACGAAATAATATTGGTATAATTGTAAAACATAAACTAAGAAAAATCAATAGAAAAGTTTAATTTCACCAATTTTATTTTAGCGTTGGGAAAAATTTAAAAACATTGGTGATTAATTTTCTACAAAATATATTATAGTAGCAAGTATAAATGTTACTTTTATTAAATAAACACAAATTCAAATTTCTTACAAACTAACTTGCAGTCAATTATGTCAAGTTAGCAATGACAACACAAATTTAATCATTATTTTAAAAGAATTAACCCGCAAAACTTCAATGTTTAACGTCATAAACCGTTATCAACATTGTAATAAAAAAGCATGAATCAACTTCGAATTTAGAGAATAGTATAATACAAATGACTTCTACAACACGCTTAGGCAAATATAAAAATATATAAACAGTATGCTATTTTGAAATATAATTCAAATAAGGCAATGATAGCATACATACCTTTAGAAACACAATTAGGTATTGTCGAAACACAAAGTATAAAGGTTCTATTATGTATGTTAGCAATAAAAAGTAACTATGAAACAGAATAATCGTAGTTGTATTTCTCAGCCAATATGCGTAATAAAATAAATTATCTATGGCTTACCTTGTTTGTTTTGTTGACGGATTCAATAATTTGTGATTTGGAAGAAGTATTCAAGATACCTTCCTGTGAGCGCTGTTCACGATTTGATGAGTTGAGAGGCGACTGATGAGAGAGTGCAGTGTGACATAGAGATTCGTCCATTGATTGACTGTGTTGGGAGGAAATGTTGTCCGTTGTGTGGGAAGTTTGAAGATTCCATTGATTTTGTGTTGAAATAAGGGAACAAGCAGTCATAGACGATGCAACTGGAGACTTCACCTTAATAATATCTGAAACGCTTGATTGTAGTTCAGAACTGTCAAATTCTGATGATGTCAGGATCGTCTGTAGAATACGTAAATTTTTGCAGACGACATCACTTGATAGAAATGCTGAAGCTGAAATATAAAAAAAAATTGTAAGTAAAATTTATTTTTGGATGCTACTAAATATATATATACAGATATGTAGTATATTGTGCTTATCATTATTGTACGCTACTGAACTTTCATGGCAGTCTTTTAACACTAGAAGCGCGGGAATAGTTTTATATCTACATATAAACGCGGCTGACGTCAATTGATGTCAATTAATTTGTAATTAGTTTTATACTAAACATCATTATATAAAATAATACATACAAATCAAAATACACTATATTATAAAACATATTATACAATAATTTGGTTATTCAAATTTCCTATTTGAATAGTCAATTTTGCTTATAATTGACTCATAATGTCATGCAGAATCACCAATCAAGATATACTATATGTTATTTTGGCAATCAATTCTGATGACAGCGGAGATGAAGAGTCTGACCTTATACAAAGCTCTTGTGATAAGGAAGAAGATGAAGAAGCTCCAGTACCTGATGCGACAGCTGAAGAGCGCGATGGAGTGAAGTGGAACATGGTCAACAGACCTCATATAGGACGCCATTAAAATTATAATGTCTTCACTGGTCGGCCAGGTATCACCAGGTATACCAACAGCATGGGTCAAGAAGACAGCCTTACCGATGGCGACCCCGTTTATCAACCAATGTTTTCATCTCCTGGTCTGCGCCCTCCTCGGCTATCAGCCGGCAGGTGCAAGGACCTCTCCAATCAACGCATTCTACAGT
>JAYRBW010062631.1:0-30209 GCA_036023295.1 Invenusta paracnida
AATTAATTCCGGTACATAAAGCACTCCGCTTATAAGTAAACTCCGCTTAGAGAGGGTCCGCTTCTGGAGGTTCCACTGTATATATTACCTATAGTAGTATGATCATACACCATAGGAGAGTAATTCTTATGTAATCTATCTAGTGTCTAGGATTTTGGCTATCTTTTGCACTCAACAGCAGCACCAACTGGAAGAACCGGTACCCATGCCAAACTGAATATTTTAGACTGTTACACACTGACTAACAAAGGCCAATTGAGACAGTAGCTGCAGATACGAACAAGAGAATTAAAGTCGGACCAAATTGGGGTTCAAATCTGCCACTTTCACCCCCATGACTGAGCCATCTCGTACAAAATAATTTATGAAAACATCACTATTATTCCAAATTGTTAATAGGAATTCAAAGTTGTATGTACACAAGTTGCTTTCTGCTGTATATATATAAATGTATATTAATGCATCCAAATATATGTCAATTCTTTATAATTATTTTTCCAATTTTTATATTTCAATAAAGTTTATATCATTATAATTGCATTTTTCGTGTTTTTTTTAAGTAGTTTCAATTCTGACAAATATTATAACTTTTAAAAACCTGCAATTGCAAATTTCTTCGAATTATTATGAGAAATTTAGAATGTATTATTTAAATTCATATCATCTTATACTTTTTAAATTCATAGAAAAGAATTTTGAGTTCTACTATAATTATTATTATAACTATATTACATACTATACTTTGAACGAATGTATATAGAGAGAGAGAAACGTGTCAAAACGAGTTTCGAACTTAATCTTGAATCAGAAACTCACATTTTCCGTAAAACTATTCGGTTATAAGTTCAAATAGAAGAAATTACAACTTTTATTGCTTTAAAATTTTTAATATCAATTCACAAACTTCTTTCACTTCTGATTAAAATCATATAAGTATAGATTAACTTTGGATTTTTATTAAAATCTTTTGCTTTTCTTGAATTCTTAGTGAAATCTCACATTTATGCAACCTGCATATACACAAATATATGTATTGAATTTTATCTATCCCCAAAAAATGAAAAGATGATACATCAAATAAATCACCAAACAAAAAACTACAATAACAAATAAATTTTCAAATAGAAGTAAATCTAAAAAACGTTTTGTAATTTTGTAATTTTTTAAGGTTTTTTGTATAAGTCAATAATACTAATTGTTAAGAAATTAACCTGTGAATTAGGTGTTGATGGGAACATTTTGTACGTGACCATAGGTTAAAATCAAAATCTTCGAATGAAAAATAATGAGATACTTAGTTGCTTTAAACCCTAATTTTTTTATCTTGAGGCCAAAAATGTATTTGTGAACTTTTACGAAAACATTTCTTCACTAATTGAGTAAAATATTAATTGATCTTTTCTTAAGCGCACTTATATAGAGGCATTTCATGTATACATATTAATACTCCGCATATAGGTATATTTATAGATGTTACTTTTTATTTTAAGTCTTTTAAAAACACTGTATACATTCTTATACACGATGTACTTTTTCATCTAAATTTGATAGCTAAATTATTTTTTATAATTTGTCAATATACATATTATTAAACCGTTTTAAAAAGTTTTAAAGGTTATCATATACTTTAAAATGTATAACATTAATAATCGTTTATTTTAACCAAAGTATGTTAATTATGTCGAATTCTTCGTACGTTCACAAGTTTAGGGTG
This sequence comes from Invenusta paracnida, assembly GCA_036023295.1. Classification (NCBI taxonomy): domain Eukaryota; kingdom Metazoa; phylum Platyhelminthes; order Proseriata; family Coelogynoporidae; genus Invenusta; species Invenusta paracnida. The sequence continues at coordinate 1,715 of JAYRBW010062631.1, forward strand.
GAATGCAAAAACCGCCGAGAAGCACCTACGACTTAAAAATAATTATAGAAAATACAGGAATCAATAATAAGAAAATTTATAATTAATGAACAAACTAAACAAAATGAGGTTTTAAACACTTTTTATTGTGTTTTCAAGAAGATTAATATTTTATTTCAAAATCATTCGAGGGCTCCACATCCATTTGTGTGATTCAAATTTATATTAGCTCCTCATTCGATAAGCATTATATCTTGAATTCTGTTAGTATATAATCTTTACAGGTTTTACAGTTGTTTATAATGTTGAGTACCTCCCTATCAGCACTATGAAAAATTATTATGAAATAAATAACAGCAAAACAAATATTCTTTAAGTAAAACTAGAACAGGATTTAAAACCTTCTTTCTACTTCAGTTAGTTCATTTATAATCATTTTTCATAATGCGAGTATTGCTTCAAAATTTATCTAATACTTAAGCTGGAGGAACTCTTCGAGATTTGAAGGAGCTCCTGAAGAAAAGACGGTTTTTGTATTCTACCCTGTTGGAATGATACGAAATTTATACTAATCTTACTGATATATACTGAAATTGATACTTATCATACATATAAATTTGATTTAAAGTAATGATCACCTACCATGATTATGATTGAGACACATCGAAAGCTTGGTTTAAAGAATATAAACATCTTCAATTGTCAGGTGCGGTCACTTACTTTTATTTTATTTCAAAAATATTTCTATTATTTTGATTCAATTATCATAAATTTCCATATAAAAACTTCTATGTAACTGTAGTACAAGCAATTTAGTTATGTACGTATTATGTGCACATGTGAAAGGTATTTACGATTTGGATACAACAATGCGCTACTAAGATTTAATTTTCTAATTAAGTAATTAACTCTTTTTTATTATAAAAAATAACGGTATTATTTTTAAATTAAATCCCTGTTAAAACTGAACATTTCTTAAGAAATTACACGCATTCTATATTATCATAATAATATAAATACATTTTTGTGTAAAAAATGTGGAAATTTTTTTAATATGTTGTTTCTTTTCTTATTTATATAGTATCCATAGCAACGAGTAACAAGATGAAACTGATGAAGATTAAAAGAGAAATCTCTCTAACAAATTGTCGTTTTGTCTAAAAATTAAAAAACCATTTGTTTGTTGCTCAAATCATCATTCTATTAAAAATAATATTTTAAGCCATTCAAAATCTGAAAACCGAAGTTTTCAATTTGAAGGAATTAATTTAAAAAATTGCATATCTAATCTTCATTTACATAAAATCAGGGAGATACTAAAACAAATATAGTATCTCCCTGCATAAAATTTACAAATAAATTGCAAGTATGCATTATTACATTTCGCAAGATCACGAGGGGTGTAGCTGCTGAAAATACTCCCAATACAGCTAGTAGTATACGTTTGTAGTATAAAATTATTATTTTATATTTGTTTCGTTTTTCGATTGTTTTCCCGCATTTTTATTCTTTTTATATTATTAACAAATAAATGTAAATGAACTCGAATGGAGATACGCATTTTTCAGGCTTAAACAGTTATTTTGTATAAAGGAATAGCTTTATTCCTTTTACTAGAATATTTGTATTTCTGGCAAGCGGTTTAAATGAAGTGTCGTATATAAGTGAGATCTAGTTCTTTTTTATTTAAATTAATTTAGTTATAAATTAAATTTAAAAAATTGTTTAGTATTTAAATTGACTAAAAAGAAATTGCCAAAAGTAATTGTTTCCATTGAATAGTTCAGTAGTGATTAAATAGCAAAATGTGTTCAAAAGTGTTATATTACAATAAAATCATTTTTTGACGGTTCTTTTCAATTAAATGCTTTGAATAAAATGACAGTATATACTATGACATTTAGATATAGTTAATTAATACGGAAATAAACGAATGATAAATTAATTAATATTCGAAGTATCTATTTGAATAGGACCGTTAAAATCTGTTTTAGATAATTTCAATAGATTATTCATTAATAATAATTTATGGTTATTTATTCGCTATTCAATGTTCATCGCTATAATCAAACTAGAATATCAGATGTACATTTACGTTATTCTTAAATGTCATGTCCTTCAGTAAACAATGCAATACGAGTGAATTTATGTTTGGTTTTGAAAAAAATTGAAAACCGAATCTTCAAAACCAATCAAATTTTTCATATTATTCAATTAATTGATAATTGGTTCTGTACCATAATAGCTAGCTGCTCTTCTTCTAATATTATTTTTTAAATAAAAATAATACCTGGTGCAATTTTCAACGAAGCGACCATGTCTCTCAGTTGATTTAAAAACATAAATTCAGGAGGTTTGGAATTTCCAGGAGATTGAAAATATAGATAGAAAATGTATAAATAAACTTAGTTTTGCAAACTAAAATGACTAAGTTGAACTTTGAAATAATAGTGGCAAAACAGTTTTAAAACGTTTCGAAGTTTTCAAAACCATGTCGAGTTTCTGTATCGTCCTCAATTTGGATGAACTTCAACCTTTTCAAAACCGTGAACATAAACTGACCCAATATGTTAGAAAGACACTCTGATAATGACACAAAATGTATTCTAATGTCAGGTAATATGTAGTAACATTCATATATATGTATATTATATGTACAGGCTTTGTACTAAAATTTTTCCCAGTTTATAATGTCTCCTTTTATTCAATGAAAAATCATTCATACAACATCTAATTAACAAATATGTTATATTGAATAGTTAAAAGTATTTTGATAAATTTGAACAAACAAAAAATAGCTTCAAAATAAATGATTCGATAGCTTCGATAAAAATGATTTCATGATTTTTTTATAAAACGATGATGCCCCTACACACGTAGTCGACTCGGCGAGCCAAATTTTGTCAACACGGTCAAGCTGGCTTGATGAACTTATCAATTTCGAATGCAACAAATTATCAAAACAATGATTTATCTTGATTTTGTATTATTTTTCATGATCAAGTTAACCTGGCTTGACCGTGTGGACGGGTCATTAAGCTGGCTTGACCGTGTGGACGACGGGTCATTAAGCTGGCTTGACCGTGTGGACGACGGATCATTAAGCTGGCTTGACCGTGCGGACGACGGGTCATTAAGCTGGCTTGACCGTGTTGACGGGTCATTAAGCTGACTTGACCGTGTGGACGGGTCATTAAGCTGGCTTGACCATGTGGACGGGTTATTAAGCTGGCTTGACCGTGTGGACGGGTTATTAAGCTGGATTGACCGTGTGGACGGGTCATTAAGCTGGCTTGACCGTGTGAACGGGTCTTTAAGCTGGCTTGACTGTGTGGACGGGTCATTAAACTGGCTTGACCGTGTGGATGGGGTCATTAAGCTGGCTTGACTGTGTGGACGTGTAATTTTGGTTTGACGAGCCGTCAATTTACAGGTCGGTTTGGGTGTGTACGGGGAGGGGGCAGAATAGCGGGCATGTGTAACAGAATAGCGGGCATAAGATTTGTTTAATAACTATATTTTATTTTACTAACAACATACAAATATTTATGTATAACTAAATGAGGTTTTGTGACAACAAGTAAGTTAACTTGGACAAAGAACAACGTCATGTTGCCATACCACTGATTCATTATATGGAAACATATAAACATTTAAGTATGTACTCCAGAGTAATTGTGAAAAAATGAATACTTTCTTCTTTTTTTATACTTCCAAAACTTAAAACGTAATAAAAATATTTAACATAAATACACGTTTAGATATAACTCTTCTTTAAAAACGTCAATAAATATTTTTGTTTTAATAAAATATGAAGCATATGGCAAAACAGTAATCTCGGGTATTAGGTATATAAATGAAAATAACAAAAATATTGCAATCACCTTCCCGGTTGTTATTCTGTGAAGAATTTGTTAAATATGTTGTTTTTTACTGAAATTTATCAGTGACTTACTCCCCATTCCCCGTGGTTTCTCTGTGACCTCATTGTTCTCGTGGTTTTTCTCAGGCACTCTGTGTATAAATAACTACAACATGAATATTCTTCATTTAATTTTCTTCGGAATATTCTTCCGAGATTGAAATCCGCCTCTTCATCTATTGCCTGGCTTCTTATTAGGCTTCTGTATTGTGCGTGACTATACTATAATAATGAATTGGACTAAGTAATATATTATGACCTTATTAAATATAATCTTAAAAGTCTCTAAAATAATTGTTACTATGCAATATTCAAATATTTAAACTTAATCCTGATATGTACCTAATGTGCTAAATGTGTACTTATGTTTTTACCACCATAAATACTAATTCTTAAATCTATTTTGTAACTTCAAAAGGATTTAAGGTATAACATGAAATTATAATTTATTAAACATATCGACATATAATATAGTTAGAGAATATTACAAATGTCAGCTTCTCAAGTCCTTCCTATCAATTTGTACAAACCAGTAAACTTTCAAATAGTGAACAACCACACTAAACTGGTTTTAATGATCAAAGTAAATTGCTTTTCAATTCGTTGGAAAAAAATAGACTATACCTAGATATAAAGCAAAGCACTAATATTTTCATTTTATATTAGTTAACTGTTATCTTAAAACTATATTTTACTGAATTGATAGTCTAATCAATAAATAATGTTTCATATTTTTAGTTTATACCTAAGTATATATTATTCCTACTTGAGATATCATACAGAATTTAACATATTTTTAATTACACACTTTTACACATGTACCTACTTCACTTATAGTTTCACACTATTTCCACAGATTTATTTCTTTTGGTTTTTTCTTTATTAGAATTGAATTGAGACATATTAAAGAATCTTGATATCGCAAATGTAAAATATGTCTAATGTATAATGGATTTAGAAATTAATGTTTGAAAACTAAAATAAACAATTTTTACATTTTATTCCATTTTATTCCATTTTGACTTGATTGATAACATATAAATAAAACGTAGGTATATGTATATATATCAAACTTAGCGTATATTTTTGGCGTAAATAAGCGAAATATTTGTGAAATGTTATTCGTCTTACATTACCATATTACCCCTATAGTAGATATACCTACAGTTAATAAAAACTTGCTAACATAAATAATTAACTTAAATAGTGTAAAGAGAGGAAATTTAAGACTGTCATTTGTATTTTATGGGTGTAATTGAGAAAGATACAAACCTTGGAGGCCCCAAATCATTTCATTAAAAGTTGAATAAATTAGCTCGACGAGGACCTTTGCGTGGATATAATTAGAAAGGCCAAACTAAGTATCTTCTAATAAAGAATAACTAAGCACTAGTTTAAGAATAATAACAATAAATTAGTTTAGACATACAAAAGAGAATCAGGAAACCTTATTTATAAAAATATGAAATTCTGTGTTACAGAATAGTGAACCCCCTCTATAAACTATAATGCTTCATTATTGAGGAAAAGGAAGCGCTCCTTTGCATCAATTAATTATGCACTCTGTATAGCTAGTTTCTCGTTCTCCTTCGTTTTATATAACCTTACTCAAGCAAGTTACGCAGAAATGTACCTGAGAACAAAGTGTTTATGATTGTATTTTAGTATTTATATACATTTGAAAAGGATTAATCTTGTAATTATTTATGATAAGCTGATTTAAAGTACCATAACACGTCATATTATGGGTGTGATACAGCTAATTGCGTATCTAACACATTTCAAAAGCACAAAAAGATCAAATGAAAATATTAATTCATGATATTTCTGGTGCTAATGGAAAAGGCATTTATCACGAATCTTCAGCCATAAATGCAGAACATATTTTGACCATAAGACTAATCTAATTAGATAGATCAATTACAATTTTGTGGTAAATAACATTATTTAATTTCCCAAATTATTCCTTCATATGGATTATAAAAATTATAGATATATATGTGTATCATAGGTTTAGCTATTTTATATGAAAATCAAAATTCACTTTTGATAATAAATTATTATTGGTAATAACGTAAATAAAAACTGTGTAAAATGAGATTTGCATTATATCATGTTTTTAAACCAATACGTAGTAAAAAAAGTGAACCCTTGGTCTAGATTTCTTCGACCATTGTTTTATACCAAGTTGTAGTAAAAAAGGTTCGGCTTTTGTTTTTTCATCACCTCACCCCAATTTGTGTCTTACATTTTAATCATTGATAAACAAATTATTTATAAAAAATAACAGATGAGATTTGATGTAAAATTTTTTAAAAACAAAAGAGAGATGGTAAGAATTTTCTAACTAAATATTTTTGTTTTTTGAATCGTGATTCGTGATATATAAGCACTGCGAATTTGTATTTTTAATGTCTTTCCCGATTCAATTCACGTGAATTCTCAATTAAAAGTGGTACAACTGGATACTATGGCCTTCAAATGGAGTTTTCTAATTACAGAAAGAGCCTATCAGTGCCATATTCATTCTGAATATTGTTAGATAATAAAATTTCATACTTCTCTCAAGCACGATCGTGAATGAAAAATTAGCCTTTCTTTCCTTTCATCAATGTGAACTGTTTATCGCTTTATAGTGCATCGTTTTTACGATAGATTGCATTTATTTTTTATACATTTGTAAATATATCTACCTAGTAAAAGTCTATTGAACTGTACTAGTAGATTTATTCACAGAGGATCCGATCCCGTTGTGAGTACAGGCTTAATTAGTTTTTTATGTTTACAACATTACTTATTAGATTGTTCTACTATATAACAATAATATCTGTTGAAAAAGACATTCAAATACTCAATTATGAGCACGCTACATACGCATTGGTTTATTCCAATTGAAAGTAAGTATCTTAATTGTTTAATATTCTATTGCCTAGATATATATTTTTAAGATGTAAATAAGTCAGGATTTTTGTTAAGGCGTATGACAACCCTTAGTCTACGAGGGGCGAAATTGGCAAAAAGTGACCCCCTCCTCTGTAACATATTGGTTACGCGCTTGAATTATTTTATCAAAACTATCTAAAAATTGAATGAGTAAATATATATTTAAAAAGATCATCAAATTCACTTTTTAACGCAGTGGGATTCTATAGAGATTATATTTTCAGTATTTTGAAAAAGTTACTTGTCTCAATACCTGTTACTTCACATCTAGACAAAACTTGCAGATGTTTTCTTCATCTCCAATACAAAAATATTTCAAAATCTGCAATAATTTTTCGTAATTCAACTTAAATAAGCTAGCGGAACTTATATAATTGGTCCAAAGATTTTAAGGTTCAAAAATACCGATTTTAGGTGCATGAAAAAACGCCCTAAATGTATCTCCTTTCTAAAGTCGTTAATAACCAAAATTATACTTTGACACGCGCGTGCTCTATCTAGTTGATCTATGTTGTGCTCTATCTAGTTGATCTATGTTGTGCTCTATCTAGTTGATCCATGTTGTGCTCTGTCTAGTTGATCAATGTTGTGCTCTATCTAGTTGATCTATGTTGTGCTCTATCTAGTTGATCTATGGTGTGCTCTATCTAGTTGATCCATGTTGTGCTCTATCTTGTTGATCTATGTTGTGCTCCATCTAGTTGATCTATGGTTTGCTCTATCTAGTTGATCTATGTTGTGTTCTATCTAATTGATCTATGTTGTGCTCTATCTAGTTGATTCATGTTAAAGTTGTTTGCTTCCAAGTACATGACTAAAGCTGTGTTGGACATTTCATAATTTAAGGCAGACTTGTTACTCATTAATTATTAATCGTAAGGCGTACTTTATTATTTTTTAATCTGAAGCTATAACCAATTTCACGTGTATTATGAAAGCTAACTGTTACCATCTTCTTAGCGCGTAATCCAATGTAACTTTTCAATGCAAATCAATATAATCTTTAGACAAAAATATATATACATAAGTACATGTGTCTATGTGTATATTGACATACGTTTTATTATTAATACATAATGTACTCTATTGTACTATAAATTTCGATTAATTTATGAGTTGAAATAATTGGTGTCAAATTTATAACAATTTATACTTACCCGTAATTAGTCAAAAACATGGGAAACAATTACAACAAAGTTTACAGAATACGGAATATGTTATATGAAGTAACATGAACAATGATCTAATCGAATGCAGTAAGTTGGTCAATGAAATGAAAAAAGATATTTCAAAATAGCTATCTAGAAAATAGTAAATATATTCATAAGTAAAAATTATAAAATCTGAACAAAAATACATAAATATGGCTTACCTCAAGGATGAAATTGATCAACTATTATCAAATAGCTTTCTCCAGCATATATTTATTATATAAATAATAAGTTTGTCTGTATATAGGTAAAAAAACAGACATGACACTAGCTATTACCGTGATTTTTGTCAAAATAAGATATGTATATACATAGATATATATACAGATATATATATTATATTAATATTATTATTATAATATTGTAATAAATATAAAAATGGACGATATTTATATACGCATTATATACTTATACCGGGTTACCAAAACAGTGTAATAAAAGCAGAATATTTTTTATTAAAAGGAAAGTTTCTACTTGAAATATTTGCATGTGCTAACGCATTTTAATAATTAACTATTGTCTACCAAACTTTTTTCTCAATATTTTTTCTAAAACGTCCTACTACCTAACATATGTACACATGCTTTTATATAATTTTGACAATTTTACAGCATATTTATACTAATTAGCTGCATAGTCGCCATGTCCGGCCCTCCCGTGGAGATACACCTCGATGAAAGCTCCACCCCGCACAAGTACACGTATCGCATTGCAGCACCAGTACCACAACACTGGCAGAGAAAAGTCTACGAAGACCTGCTGTGGGATGAAACGCTCGGCGTGATAGAGCGAGGGGAAGCTGATATAGAACGTCAAGGCGCCCGGCTGATCTCTTGCCACATTCGCATCTGAGTCCCCCTTTCACATGGCACAACACATTCCAGGAAACACTTGGACCGTCATCTGTCTACCTTCATCACGCTATTCAGCCGGGTGATATACACTCAGTGCCAGTAAATACACATTTGCAGTGATTTTAGAAGAGCAAAAAAGTTATTATAGCATGGCCGGCGCTGGCGGTGGGGGGGGCTGGGGGGCGGGGGGGGGGGGGGGGGGGGGGGCGCTAGCCCTCCCTCCCCCCCCTTCCCAATAATTAATGCTTTGTCGGTTAATTACGTGCCTGTCGGTTTTTTACCCAGTTTTTTACAAAACACTGGTTGTTTTTATACAATTTATATCCCTTCCATAAAACAAATAAAATATTCTTGCAGACAACAAAACCCTCTAGTAAAACATGCTTTACTTTAAAGCAGTCCGCCTAACACACCTAACCAAAAGTACAGATAAGTCAACTGATGCATATTATGTGAAAAACGGCGCTTCAAAATAAAATCAATAAATCCCGACAACTTTCTAGGTATAAAACTATGCTACTTTCAAAATAATTTCAAATTACTTTCAACGTCCGACAACCAAAAAGAATCATTTAAAGGTATAATAAGTAAAGGACTTCTATTCATAAGCTTAACAAAGAAAATACATTTTTGGAGATATTATGATAATGTTCAGTCTCGATATGTCCGTGGACAGGTAAATTAACGGACAAGTAAAAATGTTGATTGGTTGTCCGTGCAGACAGGTAGATTGTTTTTACTACATGTGTCTATATATTTAGGCGTATATATTTTTTAATATAAATAATTGAGAAATAACCTAATAATATATTTTATAATGGATGGCACTGTTAAAGAATGACACATCAAATTCTAAAAACAGACAAACCACCTACGTCATCGTTACCAATTTCTGATACCTAGCTAGCTTCTAACATAAACAAAATCTGTTTATATTAATATACTATATAATATTTATTTATGATATGTGGTAAATTGTATATTTTTGTAAGGAGTAGATATTACAATATAGAATTATTGTTCTCTATACCCCGACCTAATATATATATTTATTTAATTTTTGAAATATTAATTTGAATCTACTGCAAATTGTGCATTACAGATGCATTGCACTACTGTATTTGTCATTGTATTAATTATTTATTGAATAATTTTATGAATAAATATACAACATGAAATGAATAATACGATTTTCCGTATCACGTGGAAAATGTATTTCACCCAATTTTTTTTTAGTAAAGGTGCCTAATATATATAAAAGGTATATAGTTGTAGAAAGTAAATGTAATTATCTATTCGACTTTGTATATCATTGACACTCAACGCTTGCATGTCACTGAAATAACCTATAATATAAAGATGCCACATCTAGTATATTATATAAAAGATATAATATTTGGGACAGTGCAGTCTGACTTTTAAATATGTAATTTCAATCCCCATTATATTATATCATAATTAATATTACGTTAACTTGTACGTTTTAACTCATTAAAACCACGTTGCATATTAGCTAAGAGATTAATGCTCAAAATACTCATAAATCTATTATTTTACTTTGCATCTATCACAACGTGAACACATTTATTAGTTATTTACAACCTTTCTCTGGTTACTCGTTTGTTTAAAAGTTGTTGTTGTGTATATATATACTTCTGCTAAAATTGTAAAAATAAACTGGTATAAATAATGCCAATTTTGAAGTTTGAATTTTATTATATATATTATATTATATGCAACTATGTATATAATTCGGTGTTAAATAAAAATGTCTATAACAATTTGTTTTCTCTTTCGTATAAAATTAGTATAAAATGTTATCTCTCGGACAGGTAAAATTATTATAGACAAGTAAATATCTGTTCAAGAAATTGTTCTGATGGTTTAGCTAGATAAAGCCCTATGGACAGGTAGAAAACAATAAACGGACGAGTGATGGCAAAATCCTTATTTCGAGCACTGATGTTGTCGGTTAAACAGCGTTTGGGTTGCAGTAGCCCCCCTAATATAAAAATGGTGGCGCCGACCATGTATAGTCAGCATAAACTATGTAAATACACTTTAAGTTAATGTATTTTTTGTGTTTTTCATGATAAAAAGTATAGAATAACATTTTTAAGTATTGTATTTTCCTAAAAATATCATTATTGTCAATTTATTATAGACATGTCAAATAGTCATTTTACTCACATTAACACATTCCTAGCAACTGTACAGATAATCATTTACATTATATTAATGAATAGTTTAGCATAAATCAATGGTATACGAAAGATTACTTTCAATAGCATTTCTTTTTTTACGTGGTTTTTTATCTAGGTTGTTTAAAATTGAAATATTTTCTCAATACGAGCATTTAAACCCTTTATATAGCTATTCATTTGTAATGTTTTGTCACATTTAAATCGATAGTCACATAATTCATTCAACTTTGTCAAATGTTATTCCCTTTTTATTACATGGAACACTTGCTTTTATATAGATATTTTTTCAATGTTTAAAGTTATAGTTCTTTTACAGTTCTTTAATTTGTTATACTGATTACTACTTCGACTTTTATATACTTCAAATTTATCAGATACTTGTAAAGTTTAAGCTTTTCGTATTGTTTTTTCTTCTCATTCTTGTATATATGTACTTATAACTACAATGGAAGTTAAGCATGTAAAAGTAATGTATATAAAATAAAACAAATATCTATGGTAGCCTTATTGTTACGTAACTTATTATGTGAAATTTGCGCACAATTTATTTGGTTTTCGTGAAGTTGCTTGACTTCCTTATCATCCTGTATATCGTATCTTAGTTGAATTTTTCTGCATTTACACAGTGACAATTCACCCTTTTCTCTACATATACTGTGCCCACCATTTATATAGTTTCTTAATCTTGCAATAGAAATCTATTTTTTATATATTTCTGTACTTTGCTCATGTAAAATTTCAGATACTCTTCATTTATATTGTAATATAGTTTACATTTTATACCATTTATTTCGTATGTTCGCTTATATTGTACATTTTATTATTGACTTTTTAATATTAAAATCTAGATTAATAATGAACTATGTTCCAAACTTTTCCTTTTTCAAAGCAGTCCTTATAATAGCTGTTTCAATGCAACTCATGAAAAAAAAGTTTTATAGAGTTTTTGCTATAATGTCATCAAAAAAGATCAAAAATAAGATAAAATATATTTTATATAAAAATCAGGAAAAGAGCAGATTTTTGTCACATTAATATTTATTAATTACAAATAATTAAACCGTTCTGCTCACGTAGCATAAAAGAATAATGATTAAAAATAATAAAAAAATCTACGTATACAATAGAATAATAAAATCTTATTTATTATATTTACATATACATATCTCTATAACCTACATAATTTTGATTATATATTGTACTCGATGGGATCAGTAACCATTTTTGTAATTCAAGTTACGTACAAAATATATTTTTCTATTCATAGATTTAAAATCTTCTATTCTTTTACGTTATGGGCTACCACCTAAATGTTTATACACTTCAATTATGCGTCGTGCTGGTGGAATACCAAACATGCCTCACCCCATTCTGCAGAAATTTAATGACATCAAAGAATATGAATTCATCGAAAATGATAATATATACCAAACGGGTGAGTACTCAGTCACTCAAACCTCCTGTTCATGCGGCTTCCATCAATCATGGACTCTAACCTGTAGACATATACCCAAGTTGAGATTGTACATGGATTTACCTCTTTTTTGCAAAGATATATGTAAAAAAAGTGGAGTACAGAATTTTACACAAAGAATCATCATTCTGTCATCAAATCAAGCGACACCATTTCCACCTTGGGTATTCTATCTGCAAGAGCTCGAAAGGTACACGATAAAAACCATCATTTTCGGAAGACGTTGCAGATAATAATTACTTTTAATGTTTTTTTTACAGTATAGAGTATGCAATTTTCTGAAATTGTTTATATTATCTTGAAATTGGTTTATTTTATAAAAATAAAACAACGTATGCATCTACGTGTATGTATACATTCCTTGAATCATAAATATAAACTCAAAAAAATTGTATAAACACAGAATACAGAATATTATACGGATATATACCCTTATTATAAAATAAATAATAGTTAAATAATAGTTTTCTTAATTATAATCAAGAAGGTATACATATAATATATAGTAAAATTAATAACATAAATCATACTAGGGACGTTCAAAAATATTATCTACATAAATATACTCATACAATTGGTAATGATTATATGGTCTAATATATGATTTATTGAACAAAATTATGTTCACATTAGTGAACTATGTAAGCGTACGATAAATTATTTATTTTTTAACATATTGAATGGGTCATGTGGTATAGTTATTTTGTTTAACTAATATAATATTAGCGGTCATAATAATAATATAGTACTATGTTCCAAAACCAAATAGATATAGAGACGAGTAAGCGGCTCTATATAACCTGCCTTTAATTAAAATTTTGGAAAGATTAGTTGGTATAGTTAATGGCAAACATGAATTCATAAAAAGTTTAATTTTATTTATTTTAAAATGTATATCAATACTATAAATATATAATTAAAAGATATGAACATGTAAGGCATAAATGAATTTATCACTGGCAAACAAATGTTCAGATTAATAATTTAATGAGTCTTTCTGTCTAAGTTATGCTTATAATAAAAGATCTGACTGAGTATTATAGAGGGTTCAATTCCCTCTCCTTTTATATCATGCATACCTATATACGTTAATATTCTCTCAAAAGGGTAACTTGGTTGGCATAGCACTCAGTTAGTTCTATAATTTAAGCAAACTATGTATTATTTAAAATGCGAATGTTGCGAAAATAGAATGTTATATTTTAGCTAAATAATTAGAATATGGGTATATTTTTTTCCAGTTACTTTTTGAAGATAACCTTGAAAATAACTTTGAAGATAACTGCATTATAAATTAAAATATAATTTTAGTATAGGTACCTACATAAAAGTATTCCAAGTGCCTATATGTTTACTAGTAAAAATGTATCATAAAAAAAATAAAAAGTGAATAAAAATAAAAATAAATAGGTATCAATATTGAAACAAACAATATTCACCAAGTCTATCAAAAGCTGGTTATAATATATGTTCTCAAAATTTTGTGAAAATCAATAAAAATCAATATTGGAACCTAAACATCAATACTGGAACCGCGATATCCCTCATTTTTTTCAGATCTAAGGTTACATACCCACATGTAAATAATTCTAATTGTCAAATATTTTAGAAATGCAGAGCTTTCAATATTATGTAGCTTTGTTCCTATTTTTGTACTCCCTAATTATTACATACCCTACACTCTGAACCAAAAATAATCTTCCTAGTAATACATCTGCATTCTTGAGACTATACTTCAATAGTTTTACAATATAAGTTTTCTAAATTTTAATACTTAATACAGTCATTAAAAACATTTAAAAATATCCGCCATATGTTGTCAACATCAAAAACTAGTGTCGCGTCCTGTAGTATAGGTATCTATGTAGATGTCTGTGACCTAAATATATACGAAACTAAGACGGTGTTTAGATGCGACGCGGACAATTGGCATCCGCATTCTACAGGACAACGCGCGTCCTCACACTTCTGGAATCACCATTAAGAAGCTCCAAGAAATCAAACTACAGCGTATCCCTCATTCACCGTATTCACAGACTTAGCACATGGAGACTACTATTTGTTTTCGTCAATGAAATCTAATATTGGTAAAGCGCTTTTCTGATTGCGCCGATGTTTTAAAAAATGACAAAACTTTCCGCTGGGATCGACCTATAATTTGGGTTTAGAAATAAATATGTTTCTTACTGATCTACATTTATATTTGTGCATTTTTAACAGGAATTATTGTAACAATCTTTGCACCTTTTTATATCAATTTTTTGGCTAAATGACGTATCAAGAAATTTGATTTTTATTTTGTCTTCATGGTGCTCGTTTCTTAGCTTTCATTTTTGCGAGACTGTCATTTTTATTTTTTTATCAATTACATTTTTTGCTAATTATATTCAAATAATTTAATGTATATAAAGTAAATAATCATTTTTAAATTATAAAATCGTGATAACATATAATTATTGGTTCCTCTTTATATCAATAATTAATAAACTACGTGTCTTAACATTTATTTCTAAGCTCATTTCTTAGCTTTCATTTATGCGACTCTTTCGTTTTTGTTTCAAGTTGATTTGGTTTGTTTGGTTTTTCCGAAATTCCACATTAGTATATTTTGTTAGAGCACTTGACCTATCCACAACCCGCTGTGACAATCTTTGTAAAAAATTTGATCGTCGAAATCGCCTTTATATGCACTCAGGTTCATTCATTTTTTAAATTTTATATTTGTGGGGAGCTATAAATTCAGAAAAATAGACACTGTCCTAAACTTTCAAAGAGCTCCTTACTTAACCATGTTTTGCAATAGTTGGAGGAGCTCCTTACTTGGCATTCCACCCCAATGGATGTCATCGATAATAATTTATTAAATAGATTTATTGGAATCTAAATTATAATAAATATAGGTATATGTAATTCAAAATAATTTAAATTACAAAATACTTTGTTTACAATGATCATAACTCATTGAAATTCGTAGTATTATTCTTATTGTAATAGTTTATGATATGATTCGCTCAGCAGGTGGTGTTAGATTTTTATATTACCTTGGATTTTTATATAAAATAACAGTATTGGAGGGAAATATTCTCTATCCCAGCCTACTCTCCCTCCTAAGCTAAAATGTAGATCAACATAAGGACGACAAATTGCAGGAAAAGGTCACAAGCTATGGTAGTAGATTTTTTGTGAGCTCCAAAAGAATCGGTACGTAACACGTACAGATATTCTCTATGGTATATATTATATGACGCATTGTAAGTTTTATTTATTGGACTTTAAGTTCACTTGTAGAGCAGCTAATAATGTTCGTACTTTATAGCTAGAAAGTACCAAGAAAGTTAGAAAAAAAAGTGATATTGCTAGTGTGTATGAATTAGTGAATTCAAGCGTGGGTGAAGGTTGGGTGAAATCTCTTCAATGTAGGGGGTTATTAGAAAAAATGGCAGAGTTTATATTCTTAAGATGGTTTAAGTTATTTCTGCGGAAGATTTAAAGATGACAAGGAAAGCCACTTAATGTTTGCTAGTAAAGAAATGAAAGCGAACGTACCGAGGTTTAATATGTCATGATGAAATTGGTCACCTGGGAGGTGATAAGACTACAGATAAAATATAATAGAGATTTTACTGTATAAATATGGGCAGTGGAATCGTTTTAGATTGTAGATGTTGTGAACTACGTTTTAGAAGAAAGATTCAAAGTCAACTTCTATATGGTAATTTCAGGAATTTGTTTTCCAGGATATAGGATAAGAATTGATATTTTGGGTCCATCAAATATAAGTTAGAAGGGTAACCAATATATCGGTTATGTCTAATCATTTATTATTCAAGATAAATAACAAAATTATAACTAGGATAACATAAAAGTTTTAAAATTGTAGATATGTGTATAAGATTTAATAAATAAAAATGTTATACTTTACACTGTAGAATAGCATATTTACACAATTGCCAAAATTTAAAAATATATACACTATATAATATCACTGAAATTTAAAATAAAAAATTACTAAACAGTAACTAAAAATATAGAAGACGTGCGTCATAAATCCAAGTTACATATGTATATAGAATGTTGAATGGAAGCAGTATAAATTGACTTACCTACGTCATTAAAGATGCATAACAATTATTTTTATATTTTTAAATTAATACATCTACATTTTTTAACTTGTATCAATTCGTATAAGTATCAAATTATAATTTTACGGAATTTTTCCAGGGATTTTACAATTAATATACGTACACGTACTTGTAGATTTTACATATATTCAAAGATAATGGATAATAACAAAATGTGTGACCTGTATGTTAAAGTCTATTAAAAAACGACAAATTCAGCCATTTGAGTAGTATGTAGAGGCGTCTTCATTTCAGTCACAGATCATTATTGATGGCTAATTAACAATTAATTAAACATTAATATTAATTAAAAATCATTAATTTCTTACTAATATAGGCCCTTTCGTCTAATCCCGATGGAGTAGGGATTTACAGAGAATAATGTAAGGACGCGCACATGTATCTAAGCTCATTTAACATTCCGCTCATTAATATTACCTTGGCTATATATCTAAGCTAATTACTATAGTATAATTAAAAATTGGGCATAATTAAAAGAGGCACACATATATCTATAGCTAATTAAGGTACTGATTCACTAATTAATAATTTAATCACTTGACCTTTAGCATAAATAAAAGACACAATTATCTAAACTAATTACTAAACTATAATTAAAAAAGCCACTAATTTTTTTTTTATTTCTTCCAATTTTTTTACAGACTACTTAAAGACTATAAAAGTAGTAACAAGAGATTTTTTCATATTAATATGTTCAAACGAGTACATACTTTACAAATAAAAAGACATTTTAAAACAATGAATTATATTCTCCTACATATAACAGAAGAACTAGGCATATAGAGGCGATTAAAGATTAACATAGAAATATTAAAGAAAGACGCGGGGGAGCAATCAGTTACTTCGAGTCTTGGGTTCCACAATTCGGGGTAAGATAAGGGCTCTCTTACGGTCGTTCAACTTGATCAAGCTGATAGTTCCCGTAGGATTGAGACGAGTTGACTCCTATCCACATCCGTCCTCGATGAAAGAAAGACTCTTTTCCCATATGTAAGACTGTACACAGCTGGTGGTCGACCAAACCAATCCTTCGTTGAATGTGATGAAATTTTGTCTGCTGTTAAAGGGCCTCTTAATAGTTGTTGTGCTAAATCTCCAAATAGAGCGTGCTTCGTCGCACCCCCTTGGCTCACTTGGTCTCTTTCGAGTCTTCGGTAAGCATAGAGTATGCTTTTGTACTGAGAAGTATCCACTCGCGGATTGGTTTGCTGGCGGCCTCATCCTTTATGCAGCTCAACTTTGCCTTGTTGCTGTTGAAAAAGAAGGGGTGGTCCTGAAGAAAATGTAAGCTATCCAGAATGTTTTCTGCAATCATACGAGGCATTAGCTGGTTGTTAATAGAGATGTTGGTAATCTTAAGAAAAAACGAATCCGTGTCTCCGCCGGCAATCTCAATTCTGTTTCAAAACTCCCCAGCGTATTGAGTAAGGGTGGTGTAATATAGGTCATACATTTTGAGTTTTGAAAGGCCTAAAACAGCCTTCAGCTAAAAAAAGTGGTTTATCTAGTACAGTCAAACCCCGGTTTTATGCCAGCCTTGGTTCTATAGTGAAAATTGGTGGTTAATCGGGGTTGGTGGATAATCGGGAGTTCTATTTTAGGTGTTGAATTTATGTATGTATGTATACTAGTTAAATACAATTTATTTATGTTTACTTAACAATATATATATATTTATTTACAATTTAATTATCGATGTTAATTTTTTTAATTATGAAACGTTTAGTATTTCATATACATATATCATGTATATTCATTTAGAATTTACAGTATACAGACAAACATATTTATTGTTGTGCTAGAAAAAGAGGCATGCTGGCGGATATACCGAGGTTTTATATATAACACAAAAATTGTGCTTTTGTTCTCAACTTTGATTGGCGGATGGTGGATAGCGGTGTTGGCGGTTAAATTATATTAAAATGCATACAAGGAAATTTGTTCCACAAAAATGTGGTGATAAAGCGGGGTTGGCGAATAATCGGGAGGCATAAAACCGGGGTTTGACTGTACCACACTATTTCAATTGTAAAATTATGATTTTCAAATTCTTTTACATTTCGATAAACTAAATTTTAAGATTTTTAGTGATTACTACAGCATGAACAGAAAAAATCTATCACTTCCTGGCGTTTTCAATGCTAAAACATTTGCCAGGGTAGACATGAATGGCAGCCGTTAATGTAAACAAAATCACAAAATAAATAATAATTTATTTCTTAATGATCGTGAAATATATTGATTATTTTATTATTAATTAATTATAAAATGATACTTGTTATATATAAATATTTATCGTAGTGGTAGTTAACTTATAACTATCAAAAAATATATGTTATTTATTGTGGAGTCAAAATCCATAGAAACGCCCTTAGAGTCGTTTCTCTATGTGTACTCCATGAATAGTAGTATAACACTGCACACAGAATCAATAAGAGTCGAAACTCTGTGTATAATTACTCAATGCATTTTACAATATAAATTCTCTAGCTTTACACATTTGTCTAATAAGTTCATAGATTTGCCAAGGAACTCTCAATCTTTACTATGGATTACTTTTAAAATAAATTTAAAAGTTGACAGCAGATTGAGATAGTCTTGTAGTATAATAATTTTTGATAATAATTTAATAATAATAATCAATTTTTTTAATGTATTTTGAGCAACTCTAAAAACGTGAATATATCATCTTTGGTTGTCATATGTCCGCGAAAAATGAAGAGAAACTCAGTTTTAAAGTTTGTCGGTTATTTTAAAGGATCAATAAATAATTTGTCAATATATATATCTGCCGCCATCTACCAAAAAATTTATCAGGCTAACTCCTTGGAATATTAAAATATTCCTATATATTATTTCTACTACTTAACAAAAAGTAATATTAACCTTATGTATAAGAATATATAATTACAAAATATTTTCAGTAATATCTGTATTATTGAATAAAAATGATTTTGCTACTTAAGATATAAACAGTAAAAAAAGAAAGGATAAATATATAATATATATAACATAATAATACAATAATAATTACATATATATAACTATATTATATATAACTACTTAATTGGAACATTGGAACATTCTAGCTTTGTCTATAATAATAATGTAGACATTGAAGTAAATTATTTAATTAAGAAGGTTTCCGAAATTTAGAAATATTATTGGTAAAATAAGTTTATGATTGACAGTAAATAGTTAATTGCATTTTTACTTCTTGAATTTACTCATAAATCGTCCTCGTCACTCGCGTAGGTCTATTGTTGTACCTTATCCGTTTTAGATCCTAAATATACAAGATTTAGATTATATAGATATTAGCCTATTGTCAAGTTTAGAAGCATCATCATTAATTGTTAAACATATTCAGGAGGACACATTCCTGATATTTCAGTTCAGCGGCGAGTCTGTTTATGTCATTCCGCAGATATTTGACCTCTTCTGCGAAATCCGACTTGACTGTTTGAAGGAATATTTCCTGAAATAATTATTTAACAGTTGATAAAACAAATGGTACAATTAAAGAATAATAATAATTATTTGATAAAAAAATATTTAATCAATAAGAAGCTAACATGAAAAGTTGGAAATCATTACAAATCATTTTATTGCTATAAGTAATTTTTAAGACATAAATTATTGATAATATGCTAAATTTGTCATGTCGACCATAGAGTAACAAAATACAAAGAGTGGCCACTCCATAGACTATCATTGATTATTGAAAGTGTATTGATCGAAATCTGTGGTCCACTATTATTGATTTCATATACATCGCGCTGTAAATTTTCATCAGTAAAAAAACGTTTTAGTTTAATAAATTTTATTTAAATGAGTAAGCAAAATGTAGTATTAAATATTTTTATTTAATTAATTTTATTAACAAATATATATATATATTCATATAATATAAGCATACTTGTCTGTAAAATATAATTAATTGCTGTATATATAAAACTGTTTAACTGCTGTCAGTTTTTAAAACATTATTTAGCAAAAGCTTTAACACTCTATGGCTTTAACTTTAAAAATAGTAGTATTATAATACAGAATCGATAAGAGTAAAATGTCTGTGTTTATATACTCAATGATAAAAACAAAAGATTATAATCATAGATATAGATTAAACATAATAATTATAAGAGAACGTCAAGTTATGCAAAATGATCATTTTCGGCTAATCGGTGAAAAATATAATGGCCACCATCTTTATAAAAGTCTATCATTTTTTAACTATTTAGTAGGTAGTAGTAGAAAAGTTAAATAACCAATTTTTAATTATATATTGAAAACAATTATCTTCAGTATTTTAATGTAAACAAATATACTATTATTAATAAGAAAATATTATAATAATATTAAAGAGTAATGAAAATTGTTTCATATTTATAACTTTACCCATTACTATTAATATCATTATTACATTCATAGTTAACTATGAATAGAGTAACATAGATTACTCTATGATTACATTATTTATAATAATTGTATGTAATATAAATAATTATCTAAAATATAATTACTAATATTTTAATAAAATATTTGATACTAACTATAGAATATATCATTTTCTTTAGAATTAGTTCCATGTAAAAAAGTACTATATGGTGGTGTAAATTTATATATAATAAGAATTAAACTCCTCTCCTCTAAAACATTATAATTTTAATTATAGTGATCATACTATTGATTATGCCTATAGTAGTATTAAAAATGTACTACTAGTTATTTTATAATTAATAAAATATTATTAATATTCATCTTTTAAACATAAATTTGTTAATAATAAAACGCTTTGTTTTTAAGAGCATTGTTAATCATACAGGAAAAAAATATTATATAATAAATTGAATTGTTGAACAAACGATAAAAGGGATGAGATTTTAATTTACGGTCAAAATTGATCGATGACCAGGATAAATAACCTATTTAATAGGTTCAACTGTTTTTGTTTGGATCACTATATTGATATAATATTCCCTTGCTGTAAATACTTCTATTGATTGATCATCTAGACTTCTACTCTAGTGTGGTGTATAATGAGTATTGCATGCATTAAATTATAATAGATTTCGCGTTCCATAATAGTTTATAGTACATAATAGTACAGTAAATTATTAACATAGCAGCACTCCATTCTCTCTTACTGTAGATCTATTTATGATTACGTCCAGACTTTCTCTGAAAAAGGGGTGGTATAAAATTAATCACTTAAATTATGAATATAAGCAATATAAATCCTACAAATTTACCAAATATATTCCCCATATTATTGTAATTTAAGGTTGATATCAAACATAATATATATACTAATATGAGTATACCGATTTCATATCTTTCTATATATATATCTGTCATATTATCGTTTAGACTTTAATATGAAATTAACGTGTCTTTGAAATTAATTAATTTGAATTATTGGCAAAATCTGGTGATTACAATAACAATCGATTGATTAGGACATTGCTATAGGACATAATTTATCTAGCAAATCATGTCGATAATTCCAATATATGATAATTATACTTGGATATATAGCATTGGATATGTTATTCTACATTATTTCTAAATGACTAAAATATTTAAGCAAGTATTTATTTATGTTCGCGTATAAGAATAAATATCATAGTCAAAAATGTTTCTAAGCTTTTGTATCCTTCATTTCTAAAGAATTTTTAAATAAAATAATAAATAATTATAATATAAATACATATTCAAATACAAATACAAATACGAATACGAATACGAATTAAATAAGTACTGAATGATGACATTTGTGGCCTTACATTTAAAGGTGTATATAGTTAATTGTAAAACATTAAACAATTAAAATAAAAGGCGAAATTACTCTTATCACAGTAACCTATTTTATATAATTAAATACTAATTCATTTACCATTCGTATTCATATAAATATATGTATAAACCATAGAGTAAATAAAAGTACTCATGATATAAACCGTCTAAAATGGACACCTCTAACTTGTAATGGCCTGTCCACCATCAAATTTTGTATTTCTTTGAAATTTCGATAAGTAACTTTGAAACGAAAGTAATTCAAATGTTTCAAATTTAAAAATAGGACCCCTTTTTATTTTCCTAAATTTGATCTTAAATGGTACAAGTAAATTTTCAAAAAAATTCATTATATTTTTAATTTATTTCAAAGATATTTTCAAGTTCTTTCAAATTTATTTCAAAGAAATGCAAAACTGTAAAGAAAAATTGAATTTGATTTAAAATATTTTGCAATAAAAAATAAATTAAGAAATTATATGACATCCCAATGTCAAATTCTTTTAATTTTTATAAAGAATTCTGATGATTAATATTGATTGCCTATTTTATTAGCATAAAATAGACAAAAAATAAAAACATAAAATGTTTAATATCATTGGTTAATTAAACATTGTCTTTTGACTATTGTATACTAATTCTGACGAGTATTGAAAGAGCCTTCAAAATAAATTAATTTTGAAACACTGGGGCACAAAATAAATTAATTAAAAAGTTAAATTTCCGTTGTCTAATACTGCTGCAAAACTTACACGTCCTGCCAAGTAAGCGGCCCAGAAGTGACACAACCATTGTTACTAGGAGTTGAGCAGTTACACCAAGCTTCAATTGGTGAATCCACCACTTGAATAGACGAGGTGGTAGATAAGGGAAGGTCATGAGGTCCACCAAACACTGTCACCCCCTGCGAGAAAAGAGCGAATATTATACACAAAATTAGATTTTTTATTCCAAGTCACTGTCACTCATATTGCGATGAAATTCCAAGGTATAGCATAGAATGTTTTTGTAAATTTCTTTGTAATTTTTTTATTTGCCATCAAAACCTCCTGACATAGTGAGTTATTGTATCATTTCAAATATTGATTGAAACTCAAACGTCCTATGTACATTGTCATAATAATGATCTTTTATTTTAGATAATTATAAATATAAATATATATATTATATATATATGTTAAATTGTAAGAAAATAATACAATTTTTCAATAGCACATCTACATTTTAGGACATTATCTATCCACCGAAAGAACCATAATTACCTGTTGCAAAGATGGAGGGGTTTGAAAAGCACCGGTTGATGGAGGCAATGACTGGGCGGAAAGAAACTGAGTCTCCTGAGTCATCACCAGAGATGGGAGAGGCGACTGGGGCGCCGGAGGAACCAAGGAAGAAAGGATAACACCGCTGTAGAAGGGGCAAGGGGAGTGGGGTGTTGTGGTTCGCCCTGGAGTAGGTAGGATGAAGGTAGAACCGGATGGGAGAATGTCGAAGGGGAGATCACTGGTCGATATCTGGCGACTTCGTGGCCCTCGGATTGTGGATTTGCAGGCAAAGTTTCGAGCAGCGTTGTGCTATATAGGATTGTTGGATGAGAAAGACATGATTTTGGAGGTGGTTATTAACCCCCCTGCATACATGGGTCTTTTGACGCATCATTAGACTCATTTTGGGCTCATTATAATTTTTACACTTCCTAATAAAGGAAAGTTTTGAAACTTAACATGTTAAACTGAAATGTTTACGAACATATTCCGTTTAAAAATAGTAAAACGTTTATTTTTAATTGAAAAAAATATATAAAATGTGCGTTTCAATATTTTAAATAATTAAATTCTGAAAAAACATTTTTTTATTATTTGTGCAAGAAAACTCTGCGAATGAAATTAATCAGTACCCGTATCAGACTTTTTTTACCCGTATCATGCATGTTTTTATATAAAAAGTATGTTTTGCTCATTTTTTTAAAGGAGTGCATTTTAGATTGTAGTCACGTGACAACCCGTTACAATTAAAGTACCTGAGATCTTGTCAAGAGAGACTATAGACTTGGTATTTACCGTCAATCCGGGAATCGACACTGGCCGTGTGATGGGAATTGTCGATTGATGGAAGGTGGAGCTCGCGAAGGTAGGTTGGGGTGCCTCATCGATCACCGAAGATGGGGGTGACAGCATTCCACAGCTGCTTTGGTTATCCTCTCCACCTGTAAGTTGTACATCGAAGTGCTTTATTATGGTTTTCTCGCATGTGCAAGCAGCCAGTGCGCGATTATGTAAATACACGGCTATTATGTAAAAAGCAACAAGCATCACTTAATTTGTGAGTCATTTAAATCCATTTTTGTATATCTCAAAATCAGAATAAACACATATATTACACAGATCTGTAAATAAACAAACAACAAATCATTCTGACACTCTGTGTCGTGTCACTGGCTCACCATCTAAGGAGGCCCAAGATGTGACTGACATGAGCTTCATCCTGCTGAGATCATCGACACCGGATGCTGTCGGGGGAAAGTAAGCGTTCGGTGGCTCCACTCCATTGGCTCCCTCCAGTCCTAAAACCGAAGCCCCCGGTTGTTGGTCGCCATAGTTACGGCTGCCAAGGACGCACGGAGTTTCCAATGGGCCAGTGGAGGAGAGTAGTAGTTGAGACTGGCCAATATCTACAACAACCCCAGTCTCCCCCTAAATATGTACACATGTGTGAAGGACAAAATATGCGGTAAAATTACTTAATCATAGAAATATAAGTTACTATAGATACGACAAGTAAACAGAGATCAAGATATATTAATTATAATATATTTCAATATATCCACACATACATCAGAAATACACGCAATTTTAATGAAATAATAAGACCAGTCAATAAATCAGAAGCCAGTATTTGAGCGCAGAAAATAATGTTACAAAATTATTTTATGAATAAAAAGAAAAGAAAAGTTTTCCTACTTCGAAATCTTTAGTCAATTTTTTATAAGCAGATACCTACATTGGCAATTGGTAGGATGTATAAAAATTATTTAAATAGTG
The DNA here is from genome assembly GCA_036023295.1 of Invenusta paracnida. Taxonomy (NCBI): domain Eukaryota; kingdom Metazoa; phylum Platyhelminthes; order Proseriata; family Coelogynoporidae; genus Invenusta; species Invenusta paracnida. The sequence goes on from JAYRBW010062631.1 coordinate 27,281, forward strand.
AACATGCGAATAAATATATGTGACAAGACTTGAATTGATTCAAATTACAAAATCAGGAAACAACGGCAACGAAGGAATTAAAATGTATAAATAGTCATGTGTCAGATGTTTATATATTTATATAATTCATCTTTTCATCTCATCCTCTCCTATATACAAATACTTATTTTCATTCTGGTGCGTTAGAATTGCATGTTACTTTTGGCGGATTGCTTCTATAGTTACATATTTTATCTGATAAACTTATTTTTATTTTTCAAGTATTGCAATCAATTTTTAGTCTCCCCTATTTGCCACTCGCCTGCTGTGATTGGTTGCTAGTAGTGACGGTATCGATTAGAGACAGGCCGCTGGGTATTGGTGGTGTTACTTCTGAAAGCTTCCCCGAGGCAAGAAATGTGTCCTTGAGTAGGACCCGACCACTGCGCCAGCATGTAACCTTTTCTCGGTACCGTACTCGGCGAAATCGGCTTGTACCAGGAGAAAGAACACCGTCTGACAGTCCGCTGTTATCGAGATGGAAGGAGGGGGGTGAGGACCCGCAGAAGGAGGCCTCAGAGTCAGCGTCCTAAAAGGGGAATGAAATGCGACACTTAACGCCATTTGCGGATCCAAGGGAGGGTGGGGGGGTTGGGAGGTTTGCAACTCCCTCCCCCCTAGAAGATTAAGAAAAAAATGTTTTAAGGTTTTTAAAAATCTAAGGAAAAAAAATATTTTAAAGAATTCTAGACATTAAAAGCAAAATGTTCCAATTAAACGCGTTGCCATAACGCCCCTTTGATGTTGGATTCTTTCTAATCCAACCCCCCCCCGGCCCCGTAGTAGAAAAGCTGGATCCGCCCCTGAACGCTGTCGACTTTCAGGCTATAGTGGTAGCTAGTTTAATAAAATGACTATTTACCGCAAATTTATTATTTCTAACCTATACATACGTGACAATGCCCTAAAAATGCATCTTTTTTGTCAAACATGTGTAAAACCCTTCTTTTTTAATGCGTATTATTTTTAGAAATTAAAGAGATTCTAGGATTCGGATAGTCATTACAGTCATATATAATAAATCATGTAGTGCATATAAATAAGTTTTCCTGTTGGAAACTCTAAAAATATTTCTGAAATTTTATGATTATTTTTCAATTAATTTTTGTTCAATATAATTGCCAATTTTTATGGAAAAAAATATTTTTGATAATTTTTCGATGGAACATGTTTTTCTTTAACTACATGCGAAGTTTCAAAAGTTTACTCTGAACTTGATATGGATAAGGTTTTACTGCATAATTTTACGGTATGACGGTAGGGTAGAACGATAAATTTCACATATGTTTGTACAGTGAGTATACATTATTTTCTAAGTACATAATATATAAATATATATACACGAGAATATCCACAGCTGTAGGTACGTAAATTATGTTTTAGTATGTTAATTCTTTCAAAATGCTATTATATTTATTTGTGTAGAAACTTTATTGCAAATGGCATTAACAGATATTATATTTTACTAATATTACTAATAATTTTACTAATATTTATTTATATAATATTTTAATAATATTAATAATTTTACCCTATTAATAATTACTTACATCTGGGAATTTCGTAATTACTTTTCAATATAATTATAAAAACTGCCACTGGTCAGGACTATTTACATGTTTACTGGACTGTTTACAGTGTTCTTGCAAAGATGAATCGATTATGAACACTTCTGTTTCTGGTTATTATTTTATAAATAACGCGCATTGCGCGAGATTTATGCGGAATTCATTTCTTTTAAATACCTGGGCACAACTAAACTATCGGGAGAATGTAATCGACTCTTATAGAGAATCTTACAAGAATATTGAAATACATTTTTCTGACTCAAGTTGATTCTAACACGTACGTTTTAAACAAGATTCTAACATTTTCTTCACTTAAGAGATAGTAGCATAAAGCCACAAAAATAATACTATTTGTGCAAAAGTATATAAAATAATCTTCATAAGTTAATCATATACATGTATTTATCAGTCAATTAGCTATACTGAAAATATTACTCAAAGAAATTAATAAAAAATTGTAAGGAAATTATGATTTACATTTTCTTTATAGTAAGGGAAATTTAGTAGGCGCAGTTGCCCCCCGCACCTTCTGATCTGTGCCTATTTTTATATAATGCGCCTAATTTTATGTAGTGCTCTACAATTTTGACAGTATACCGGTGTCGTCTTTACACCGAACAATACTTGGTACTAACTGGGTCAGGTCTAGTTAAATATAAGGAGAGGTACGGCACTGAAGATTATACTATATTATTATAATACGTTGCGTAGTCAGCACGTATAGATGGGTAGTCCATTTTCGCTCAACTCCTAGGCTGTCTGCTACCGAGGCACTGGCAAATTCGAATCCGACACTATTTCTAACTATACACAAGATTCTCAAAATTTTCCTTTCACTTCCTGTAATCAGTGTAGCTTGTGAACGCTCTTTTTCGGGGTTACAAAGACTCAAATTGTGGACGCGATCCTCAATGTCCGAGGATAGACTCAACGGTTTGGCTATGCTATATTGCTACACCGTGACACTTATACTTGCATTCCAACTCCACTAAACATTCTTAGCTGTAAATCTAATTGGAGATACATGAGTAAGTACTCAACATGAGTGCTTTAACATAATATATACCTTTTATTAGGAAAACATCATTACAATATTATCTGGAATTTTTCTCATAAATCATTCTGTTGTACTTATAGATATACTGCATTTATTAAATACATTGTAATTCTAAGTAATTATGAAGTTTAATTATTTAGTTCTTTAATTTGTTTCAAAAAATTTTCAAACTATTGTTTGTGAAATCTATAATATATGGATTAAATGCGGATTTATTTTTGGCGCCTATTTGAAACTCTGGCGGGGGGGGGGGGGGGGGGGGGGG